>PVNU02003890.1:0-45957 GCA_003013855.2 Liriodendron chinense | reverse complement strand
CCTCCACTGTGAATGAATACATAACTAGAGGTGAACTCTCAGTGAGTATTATCTTGGAACATAGTGTCTTGCATATCTTATGACAGTATTCATTGACCTTATAGATGAGAGTTGTTTTCCTCAAATACTTTAGGATGTGCTTTATGACTATCTAATGCTTATTTCTTTAATTACTTTGAAAACTATTCACAATGTCAATCGAGTAATAGATATTTGGTCTAACACAACATAGCATTATTAGAATACATACAGTAGCTGTTCGCTGCACAAGCTCCAACTATTGATTCTCAGCTTCATTTGAAGACATCTCTCTTATAAAAGTATCAAACCATGCTTGAAGGTTACATATCCTCGTTTCGAGTATTGAATCACAAATTTGGTCAATACCTTATCAATATAGCTAGATTGACAAAGGGGTCAAGATTTTTTTTGAGTATATTATCTCCGTGCAACTTAATTACTAGAATATATAATGCATTACCAAGTCTATGTCAAAATTCATAAAGAGTCATTCCTTTGTGGATGACAATGTCCCCTCACTATTACTAATGAAAAGAATGTTATCAACATATTAGATAAGAAATAAACTTGGCTTTTACTGAACTTTCCATACACACAAGACTCCTTGGAACTTTTGTATGTAACAAAATAAAGTTACAACATTGTTGAAACATATATTCTAATTACAAATGCTTGTTTTAGGCCATAAATGGTTTCCTTAAACACTTATAATTCCTACCTTGATGGGGTTATTCCATGTTGATCTCTTCTTCAGTATATCCATTCAAGAAGCAATTTTCACGTTCATTGTCATATTTCCTAAGTAGTACCGTGCAGCTATAGCCAGTAATATCCTAATGAATTTTAGCATGACCATTAGTGAAAAGGTGTCCTCATAATTCATACCCTCTCATATGCTTTGTAAGCCCATTTATACCTAATCGAATTGATGTTTAAAGGAGGGTCTACAAGTTCCCAGACTTAATTGAAAAATATGAAATCATTTTCAAATCGCATAGCCTTTTACCATTCATTCCTATCAAAAGATGAAACCGCTTCTTATGAAGATGTTAGATTTGTCTCCTCAACTTTAGATTCCATATAAAACACCTCACCATGACATACAAAAGTCAGGCATTTTTCGTATTCTCTCATTTCCTCTAAATCCAAGTACTATATCATTTGCTACATGTTCAACATTGGTAGTGTCCTCAGCAGTATAAGTTTGAACACCCTAGGCTCTTTCAACTCCACCAACACTATATTTTCATGTCTCATTATCATGAACTTCCATTCCAAAAACATAACATGTCTACTTAGTAGAATCCTTTCATGTAAAGGATCACAAAAGTAATAGTTCCTTGTCTCTGCTTCCAACTCTCACATTTGCATATAGTTGTTGTGTGGCATACAATTATACCACAATTGGTGTTGAGTTTTAGGGGCCATTTGGATAGCATGTAACTTGGTTAAGATGAGTCCAAGTCGCATGCGACTTCATAACATGTGGTGTTTGGATGCTTGAAGTCATATGCGACTTCATAGCATCATGAGTCCAAGTTATATGCTATTTTCTCCAAAATCTAACATCCCAAAACCCTGAGTTTCAAGTAGCATGCTACTTAAGAGCATCCAACGTTTAGATTTTTTAAATGCTGGTTTACAAGGGAGATTCGCAGCCTCTCTCTCCCTTTCTCCTTCCATTTCTTCATGGCTGGTTGAATCTAAGCTGCCATTAATGGTTGAATCTACCATCTGCCATTGCTGCTACCAGAAACGGAGAAGTGAAGGAGGAGATGTATCTACTGCTGCTATTGCTAGATTTCATCGATTTTTGGCCGGATATTTTGGTGCCAGTCGGACTTCGTTGGAAGTAGTTGATGGCAACGGGAGCTACAGTGAGGATTAGGGTTTTGAAGAAAAAAGCCACTTTTGCCCCCTTTTGAATTTCGTTGCTGGAAAAAAAGGGTATGGGGCAATGACCCTTTTGGGACCTCCTGTGAGGTCATGTAATCTGCACGTCTTGTGTGGTGGGCCCTATTTGTTGATGGGCCAACGCCCATATCAGTCATCCAGACGACCGGTGGGCCTGCTTTTCACTAGCAGAAAACCTTGTTCATAGCACATGCCTAGTGGGCCACTGGTGAGGGCATATTCAGCGATCCTCCTACCTACTGGCTTTGCACATAGGCCATTTACTTAAGGCCTGTTTGTAGCCATACATTTAATATTCTATGAACAAACGCGCTACAAGAAATACATTTTTACCGACGAACTTATTTCCGACAAATACGTTTCGTAGGTAAAGAGTACTTTTAACGACGAAATCAATATTTCGTTGGTATAAGTTATAACACCTTCCTGCCACGAACCCATATACTTTCCGCCATAATTTCTGACGACGAAAAATAGACTTTTACCGACGATATTATTTATCGTTGGTAAAAATTAATTTCACTGACGATTTTTTTGTTGAAAAAAATAAAAATTGAAATAATAATTATTCGTCAGTAAATATCACTGTTTGTCAAGACTAATATATTATTCCCGACGAAGGGATATTGTTGGTAAAATCCCACAAATGTCCCACCAATCCCAAAGATTCATTTCACCAACGAAATATGTCGTCGGTGAATGAATTTAAAATTACTTGTACTGACGAAATATTTCGTCGGTAAAGGTTATAACTTAAACCCGAAATCGACCAGTGCTGATCATTTCTCTCTCTCTCTCTCTCTCTCTCTCTCTCTCTCTTTGTTGCTTACCTCCGGCAATCGGCGTTTGTCTGGTAACTCTTTCTCTCTTCCTTCTCCCTCCATTTCCTCTCTCTCTCTCTCTCTCTCTCTCTTCTCATCTTGCTTCATGAGGCCCACCGTGCTTCACTACCTTTGGGTCCCACCCATCATGTGCTGTCCATCAATTTGTGGTGCCCACCTCGCTCCACTGCCTGTGGGGCCCACCCAATTTTCGATGTCCATTTATTAGGGGCCTACCCTAAATCGTCGTCCATTGTTTGTAGGGCCCACCATTGCTGTCCATTTCTTATGGGGCTCACAGTCGCTGTCCACTGCTTTGGGGCCCACTGTTTTAGTAAATCCCTAATTAGAGATTTCCAAAATAAATTCCTAATTAGGGATTTCTTAATTAAAATCCCTAATTTGGAATTTTCCCTAATTTGGGATTTTAATTCTAAAATAAAATCCACAAATTATGGATTTCCAAATCTGAAGTGGACCACACCATTAGAAATAGTGTCCATTGCTTGTGAGGCCCACTGTCGCTGTCCACTGTGTGTGGGGCCCACCGTCAATGTCCACTGCTTGTGGGGCCCACAATTGATGTTCACTGTTTTAGTAAATCCCGAATTAGGGATTTCCAAATAACTCCCTAATTAGGGATTTCTTAATTAAATCAATTCCAAAAAAATCATACAATTATGGACATCCAAATCTCAAGTGGACCACACCATTAGAAACAGTGTGATTGAGTGCCCAACATTAAAATTTCCAAAGTGACCATCACAAGGTTTTGGTAGTGTTTATTTGAAATCCAAGCTCTTTATAATGTCAATACAGTCTTGATGAAGGTAAAATATAAATATCCATTTATATTTTATTAATAGTTATATTTGTGTGGATATATGTGGATATATATATGGATATATGTCGCTTATTATTAATAGTTATTTTTGTCCACGAATGGTAGTATAATACAATTAATTAGCCCATTTGGAGATTTCTATATTGCCGAACATAGATAAAGTGTGTTTTGGAGGTATAGAAATCTTTCAAATTATCTTATTGGATAGTCCAAGGATGGATAGATTGGAATGTTTTCATTGTTTGTCATTTACATGCTCTGTCATTAGTTTCGTGCAGCATCTCCCCTATTCTCTCTGGATATATTTCTTATGTTTATTTCCATTGTTAATAATTCACACAATGTGTGGATACTTGGCGTAGAAATTAAATGAAGATAAATATATCTAGAGAGATAGGGGGAGATGTTGTCAAAATTTAGGCTTGGGCATTTAAATGAAAATAATGAAAGCATTTTAATCTATCCATTCTTGGATTGACGACTGATTGTATTATATTATCATTTAGTGGCAAATTAAATGATGAACATAATACTTGTGATTAAGAGTGATTGATCCAAACGAATATTGAGCGGGGGGGTCCCTAGAAGGTGGGAACTGCTGTTATGACCATGATGAAGCTGTCTATTTTTTATGGACAATAATATGGGTGGCCTGGCCACTTGGACAGGCCCGTGTTTATGTATTAGCTCGAAATTGATTTGAGCAGACCCGGATGTGCGTCGGAGCTATCCAGATGTTGAGTGGGGGTCCCTGGAAGGTGGGAACCGCTGTTATAACCATGATGAAGCTGTCCATTTCCTATGGACAACAATATGGGTCACCTGGCCATTTGGACAGACCCGTGTTTATGTATTAACTCGGAATTGATGGAGCAGACCCGAATGTGCGTCGGAGCTATCCGGATGTTGAACGGGGATCCTTGGAAGGTGGAAACCGCTGTTATGACCATGATGAAGTTGTCCATTTCCTATGGACAGTAATATGGGTGGCCTGGCCATTTGGACAGGCCCGTGTTTATGTATTAGCTCGAAATTGATGGAGCAGACTCGGATGTGCGTTGGAGCTATCCGGATGTTGAGCGGGGGTCCCTGGAAGGTGGGAACCGCTGTTATGACCATGATGAAGCTGTCCATTTCCTATGGACAACAATATGGATGGCTTGGCCATTTGGACAGGCCCGTGTTTGTGTGGAGCAGACCCGGATATGCGTTGGAGCTATCCGTGAGTTGGTTGAGTCTCCAAGACCTAAACCTTAATCTCTAAACCCTAATCCTAAACCATAAACCCTAAAACTTAATCTTAAACCTAAACCTAAACTCGAAAACCTAAACCTAAACCTGATCCCGAACCCGAACCCGAACCCGAACCCGATATCCTAAACCTAAACCTAAACCTAAACTCAATTCACTTAACCTAAACCTACACCTAATCCTAAACCTATAACCCTAACCTAAACCTAAACCAAAACTCGAAAACCTAAACCTAAACCCAATCCCAAACCCGAACCCGATTTCCTAAACTTAAACCTAAACCTAAACCTAAACTCAATTCACTTAACCTAAACCTACACCTAATCCTAAACCTATAACCCTAACCTAAACTTAAACCTAAACCAAAACTCAAAAGCCTAACCTAAACCCGAACCCGATTTCCTAAACCTAAACCTAAACCTAAAACTCAATTCACTTAACCTAAACCTACACCTAATCCTAAACATACAACCCTAACCTAAACCTAAACCTAAACTTAAAATCCTAAACCTAAACCCAATCCCGAACCCGAACCCGAACCCAATTTCCTAAACCTAAGCCTAAAATCAATTCACCTAACCTGAACCTACACCTAATCCTAAACCTACAACCTTAACCTAAACCTAAACCTAAACTCGAAATCCTAACCTAAAACCCGATCCTGAACCCGAACCCAAACCCGATTTCCTAAACCTAAACTTAAACTCAATTCACCTAACCTAAACCTACACCTAATATGAAACCTACAACCCTAACCTAAACCTAAACCTAAACTCGAAATCCTAAACCTAAACCCAATCCAGAACCCAAACCCGATTTCCTAAACCTAGACCTAAAATCAATTCACCTAACCTAAACCTACACCTAATCCTAAACCTATAACCCTAACCTAAACCTAAACCTAAACTCAAAATTCTAAACCTAAACCTGATCCCAAACCCAAACCTGAACCCGATTTCCTAAACCTACAACCCAAATCTAAACCTAAACCTAAACTTAAAATCCTAAACCTAAACCTGATCCCAACCCTGAACCCGAAACCGATTTCCTAAACCTAAATCTAAAATCTATTCACCAAACCTAAAACTACACCTAATCCTAAATGTACAACCCTGACCTAAACCTAAACTCGAAATCCTAAACTTAAACCCGATCCCGAACCCGAATCCGATTTCCTAAACCTAAACCTAAACTCAAATCACTTAACCTAAACCTACACCTAATCCTAAACCTATAACCAAAACCTAAACTTGAAATCCTAAACCTAAACTTGAAATCCTAAACCTAAACCCAATCCCGAACTTGAACCTGAACCCGATTTCCTAAACCTAAACGTATAACTTAAACCTAAACTCAATTCACCTAACCTAAACCTACTACTAATCCTAAACTTATAACCCTAACCTAAACCTAAACTCAATTCACCTAACCTAAACTTACACCTAAACCTAAACCTAAACTTGAAAACCTAAACCTAAACCTGATCCCAAACCCGAACCCAAATTCCGAAACCTAAACTTAAACCTAAATCTAAACCTACATATAAGCCTAAACCCACAATCCTAACCTAATCCTGAACCTAAACCCGAAAACCTAAGCCGAAACCCGATCCCAAACCTGAACCCGAACCTGAATCCCTAAAACCTAATATGAAACCTAAACCTAAACCTAATCTCAAATCCCTAAACCTAAACCTACACCTAAACCTAAACCTAAACTTGAAAAACCTAAACCTAGACCAGATCCTAAACCCGAACCCAAATTCCGAAACCTAAACCTAAACCTAAACCTAAACTCAAATCCCTAAACCTAAACCTATACCTAAGCCTAAACCCATAACCCTAACCTAATCCTGAACATAAACTCCAAAACCTAAGCCGAAACCCGATCCCGAACCCAAACCCAAATCTGAATCCATAAACCCTAAACCTAAACCTAAACCTACACCTAAACCTAAACCTATAACCCTAACCTAAACCTAAACCTAAACTTAAATCCAATCCCAAACCCGAACCCAAATTCTGAAACCTAAACCTAAACTCAAATCCCTAAACCTAAACCTACACCTAAGCCTAAACCCATAACCCTAACCCAATCCTAAACCTAAACCTAAAAACTTAATCCGAAACCCGATCCCGAACCCGAACCCGAACCCGAATTCGAATCCCTAAACCTAACCCTAAACCTAAACTCAATTCACTTAACCTAAACCTACACCTATTCCTAAACCTAAAACCCTAACCTAAACCTAAACCTAAACCTAATCCCAAACCTGAACCCAAATTTTGAAACCTAAACCTAAACCTAACCTCAAATCCCTAAACCTAAACCTACACCTAAGCCTAAACCCATAACCCTAACCTAATCCTAAACCTAAACAGAAAACCTAAACCGAAACCCGATCCCGAGCCTGAACCCGAATCCAAATCCCTAAACCCTAAACCTAAACCTAAACTCAATTCTCTTAACCTAAACCTACACCTATTCCTAAACCTAAAACCCTAACCTAAACCTAAACCTAAACTTGAAAACATAAACCTAAACATGATCCCGAACCCGAATTCCTAAACCTATACCTAAACTTAAACTCAATTCACTTAACCTAAACCTACATTTAAACCTAAACCCATAACCCTAACCTAAACCTAAACCTAAACTTAAAAACCTAAACCTAAACCCAATCCCGAACTTGAATTCCTAAACCTAAACCTAAACTCAATTCACTTAACCTAAACCTACACCTATTCTTTAACCTAAACCTAAACCCGATCTCAAACCCGAATTTCTAAACCTAAACCTAAACCCAATTCACTTAACCTAAACGTAAACTGACTCTAATGTTTGCATTGTAGATATGGATAAGAGTTGGATGCAATCTAAGAATAGGTTTGGCCTAGAGTATAAACAAAGTGTTAAATAGTTCATGGAATTTCTGCGATATCGGGCAAATTCAGGTAATAATATTAGGTGTCCATGCCGAAAATGCAAGAACATTGTTCATAAGACTTTAGATAAAGTAGAAGATGATTTGTTCATAGTTGAGATTGACCAGGGTTGTACTTGGTGGATCCATCATGGTGAAGACTTCCACCAAAGAGTTGAGGCCATTAAAGTCCTTAATGACCCAATTGTGCCAGATGACGAGGATGAAGACGTTGACGAAATGAAAGATATTATAGGGGATGTGTTAAGGGGAAAAATTGTGGATATTGATTTTGCAGCGACAAGTAGTAGCCAGGATATTCCTCATATGGGTGTGTCGAATCAGAAAAGTTCAGTAGGTTGTTGAGGGATGCGTAATGTCCACTCTATCTGGGGTGTAAGAACTTCTCCAAGTTGAATTTCCTTACAAGGTTACTTCATTTAAAGACAATAAATCGTTGGAGTAACAAATTATTCGACATATTACTTGGCTTGTTGAAAGAAGTATTATCGGACGGAGAGACATTGCCTAAGTCTCATTACGAGGCAAAATCCTTAATGCGAGACTTGGACCTTGATTACATCCTCATACATGCGTGTATAAATGATTGTGCATTGTATTAGAAAGAGTATGAAAATGTTGAAGAGTGTCAAGAATGTGGAGAGTCTAAGTGGAAGTATGACGAAACCAAGTATAAGAAAATTCCGCAAAAGGTGTTTAGGTACTTTCCATTGAAATCCAGATTGCAAAGATTGTTTACGTCAAGCAAGACGGCTGAAGATATAAGGTGGCATAAGGAGAAACGCGTTCATGATGATAATACATTGAGGCACCCTGCTGACTTTGAAGCCTCGTAAAATTTTGACAAGCAATATGACTAGTTTGCAGAGGATTCTCGCAATGTTCGACTAGGTCTTGCAAGTGATGGTTTTAATCCATTTGCTAATATCAGTAGCTCGTACAGTATGTGGCCAGTGGTACTTATGCCCTATAATTTACCTCCTTGGTTGTGTATGAAGGAGTCATTTTTCATTATGTCATTGCTTATTCCTAGACCCAGGTCACCTGGGAATGACATTAATGTGTATTTGCGACCCTTAGTAGATGAGTTAAACGAGTTGTGGAGTCAAGGTGTACAGACATATGACACATTTGCAGAACAGACCTTTCAATTGCATGTAGCAGTCTTGTGGACAATAAATGACTTCCCTGCGTATGGGAATTTGTCTAAGTGGAGCACGAAGGGAAAGTTGACTTGTCCTACATGTAGTATTGAGACTTGTTCATTGTCATTGAAGCATGGTAAAAAAACATGTTATATGGGCCATCGTCGCTTCCTTTCGAGCGATCATAGTTGGTGCAGGAAGACGATGATCTTTGATGGCAAACAAGATCATAGGCCACCACCAAAAGAACTATCTGAAAAGATGTGATACAATAAATGAGTAACATTGGAGAAGTTAGATTTAGTAAGGCACCATACTTGAAGAAGAGGAAACATACAGTATTGGAGTATAACTGGAGGAAGAAAAGTATTTTTTTAGTTGCCCTATTAAGTGATCTAAAATTGCGACACAACTTGGATGTCATGCATATTGAGAAGAATATATGTGACAATGTCTTTGGAACATTGATGAACATAGAGAAGAAAACAAAAGACAGTTTTAAGGCTCGATTAGATCTACAAGTAATGGGTTTAAGAAAAGAGTTGCACTTGTAACCATATGAAAATTTATATACTATACCAGCAGCCTGCTACACATTGATAAAACTAGAGAAAAAACGTTTATGTGAATGGTTGAGATCGATGAAGTTTTCCGATGGGTATGCGTCGAATATCTCTCGGCGCGTAAATATTACGGACTGTAAGGTAACAAGAATGAAAAGTCATAACTGTCACGTCTTTTTGCAACGTCTACTGCCGGTTGCGATTCGTGGATTCCTGAGCAAAGATATCAGTACGACGCTGATTGAGTTGGGAATATTCTTTAAGGATTTGTGTTCGAAATCGTTGAATGTAGAGGTTATTAAACGACTGGAGAGGGACATTATCGTAATTCTTTGCAAACTTGAAAGAATATTTCCACCTGCGTTTTTCGATGTCATGGTACACCTAGCAATTCACTTACCGCACGAAGCAAAGCTGGCAGGCCCAGTACAATATCGTTAGATGTATCCGATCGAAAGGTGATAGACCTATTAAAAATTTTATTCATTCTATAAACTACATATATTCATGTTTTCATACGTATAACGTAGTGGTTTTGTGTATAGATACATTCACACACTAAAACGATATGTGAGAAATAAGTCACGTCCAGAGGGATCCATTGCTGAGGCATACATTGATAATGAGTGCCTGACATTTTGCTCCATGTATCTTTATGGCATACAGACTAGATTTAACCGAGAAGATCGAAATGCCGATGAAGGGTAGGCGCATGAACAAGGACTCATATCTGTATTCGCACATAACGTCCGTCCTTTAGGATCGCCAACATTTCAGGATATGGACCTTAGGGACCAAGCAAAGGCGCAGTAGTACATGTTGCATAATTGTGAAGAAATAGAGTCGTACTTAGAGTAAGTCTTCACTCGGTAATTGTATATCTACATACGATAATCTTAATATTTCTTGTTAATGACGTGCCAATTATATGTAGCAAACACATCGAGGAGATGAAGTCCCAATACCCTACAAATTATGATCGAATGCATCAGGATCAGTTTTCAAAATGGTTTCCAAAACGTGTAAGATTAATTCACCTTGTATCTCACCACACTTACAATTTTGTTGTATTGCACAATATTTAAACATAAGAAAATCTATAAATAATTATATTCTGTACGTGATAATAGATGAAGACGTTGCGCGCTAGTAACTCTGTAGATGCATCTGATGCACTCTACTCACTGGTGTGTAGCCTTGATAGACGTGTATCTAGATATACAGGTTGTATTGTAAACAGGATTCGGTTCCATACTAAAGAGCATGAGAAGTATAGGACCACACAAAATAGTGGGGTGGTTGTGAAGGAAATGCATGAGGAGGTAGAAATTGACTTTTATGACGTTTTGACGGATATTATTGAGCTGAGTTATTGTATGAGAAAATGGGTGTAATTATTTAAATGTGATTGGTGGGATATTGGAAATAAGAAGTTGGGAATACAGATTGATGACTACTTTACGAGCATAAATTTATCTCGAAAGTGGTTTAAGGACGACCCATTTGTCATAGCCAGCCAAGCCGAACAAGTATTCTACCTCGCTGACACCAAATTAGGCGGCTCTTGGCACATGGTGCAGAAAATAAAGCCCAGGAACATATTTGATGTTCCCGAACTAGACGTTAAAGATAGCGAGGATGGCATAAATGGAACATCTAAGGTTGAACAAGCATATCAAGAAGACATGTCATCTAGGGATAGAGGGAATAATCCAAATGTCGATATTGATGTGGTGCAATTGAATAGAGATGATGTGTCACCTGATCATGCTGATGCCTCGATCATATATGACATTATTAGAGATGATAGCGCTTTTATTAATAATGACGTTACAGACGATAAAGAGGAAATACTGATCAGCGATAGTGATGGTGAAGAAGAAAGAGTCCTAAGTGATAATGATACAGACGACGATTATTAAATGTACACAGGATTTACATGTCATTTTTCAATTCAAATAATTTGATTATTACATATATATATATGTTTTACAAGTCATGATTTATTCCTTAAATTGACTTGTTTATAATCCACATTTGCAGTTGAGTCATTTTCTGATCATGTCCTCCTCAAACCGAAGCGTAGCGGAAGCACGCAGCATACTTCATCAGCTGTTGCGAATGGACTTTCTGACCCTATCTTCTTCTGGTAGGGCCAAAGAGATACCCTGTCTGGTCGATGAGTGTAGGGAAGAATATATTGACGATGACTCAATTAAAAGATTATACAATCTCAAAGAAATTCTGGACCTGTTGGAGGAATATAACCGCGGGAAACTTCGTATGAAAGATGCGACATTGTCACTTGCACATCTGAATGGAGTTCCGAGAGACCATATTTCTCCTATTGTGACTGGCATGTTGGCTGTAATAATGTTGAGTACTTCATACATCTTGACATATACTTCTGCAGCGTACGATAACTTACGCAGGGAGTACTTCGGATAGTTGATCCGAAGTTGTTTCGTATTACAATGAAATACATGTATTTAATATAGAATGACAATGTGTAATGGAATTTTCAACTTTTACTAGAATGTTTATGGTTTTATTATATTCTGCTTGCATTATAGCTTAATGGTCTAATCATATTCTAATCATCTCTCTAAGCATAAGCACAAATTCATTATACCATGAACATTACTTGCATAATGTTTTAGTATATTCCACTTGGACTGTAAAGTTTAATGTGTTTATTATATTGATGTTCATAAACTTGTATTGACATTGTTTAAATTTATAAGTTCATATTTTAGACATATTCAGACATGGCACCAGGTGGGAGATCAGGTCGTTCGCGTACTGGATCTACCCGTTCCACTTGTGATGCGACGCAGATAGTATCGACGTCGCATGGTGCATCACAGGCGTCTGATCCTTCGGTTGAGCATACACCAGGCACTTCTAGACAGCATCGACGTCGCATGTTAGTCTAGACATATATTTATTTAGTGACTTTTGTTTATGTTGTTACTTACATATTTCTTTTACGACAGCATCGTCGACCAGCCGACGAGGACGTGGACCCACGCGTGGGTTAGTTTTAGAGCGACTTACGCGTGAGGGTAAGGTCACGGTAGAGTTCCCACAGGACTGCCTTAGACCTGTTGGGGACAATGTCAGGTTGTTTATATCGGAGGTCGGTGTCTTATGCCGATTTCTGATCCTCGCCACCACCCTCCATTTGACAGACGTGACAAATGATGTGCGGCAGCTCATCCGTCAGCGCCTTCAGGTAAATTTTAGTAAATTAAAATTTTCTTTTGTGAAAGTTAAATTACGGTTAAGTTATTTTCTTAATAAGTTTATTGCCTTAATCTATTATTTACGAAACTGCATGATAAATTAAATTTGTCTTAGATTTGAGTGTTCCTTACATTTCACACGCCGTCGACGACATAATCAGGGAGCAGTTCAAGGAGTAGCGAGGAGAGTTACACCAGCGGTACAAGCGGTGCAGGACACATGATAAGGCCAGACTGTCCGCACCGCGGCACGTGACTATAGACGATTGGCAAATACTCTGCAAGAGATTTTCGTCTAAGGCTTTTCAGGTAATATTTACATATTTACGATATCTTAAGGTAATAATTAAATTCGCAATTAATAACAATGTATTATGAAAAATGTATTCAGAAGAGGAGCAGAATAAATTCTGCGAACAGGAAAAAGTTACAAGTGAACTACGTAGCTGGTTCAAAGTCATTTGTACGACATCGGTACGACATGGTAAGAAATTACTGGTGATTATTAAGTTGATATATTATTTCCATGCATTTATAATAAGACTACTTTCCTTTCGATTGGGCCGCGAGATTCCGTCACCGGCCAGGAGCCTGGACCAATACACCTCTACAGAGAGACTCATTGTCGACAGGTGACGGGATCTTGGGTTCATCCTAGAGCCAGCGAGTATTGGGTAAAAATTCTTACATTGTAAAATTTAATTGCATTGATTTATAATAATGTCATTCATGTCATTCGTTATGAAAATTCATATGTTTCCATTACAGGCGGCAATGGACACCATGTGGAGTCAGCCCACTCCCGATGGTAGTCAGCGAAGTGAGCCAGAAATCCTAAGCGAGGTGCTTGGTACCCGTTCTGGATATGTGCGTGGGCTTGGCCATGGTGCCAAGCTCATAGCACTCGTTAGAGCTGGCTCCAGCCGATCCGTCGCTGGTGAGAGCGCCCTAAGCTGAGCTGATATCACATAGAGAGAGGTTTAGCAGCTACGAGTCGTCGTCGATGAGATTAAAGAGCAGCTGGAGAGGCAGAGGGAGGAGGAGTAGAGGCGTAGGGAGGAGGAGCAGAGGCTGAGAGAGGAGGAGGACAGGCGACGGAAGGAGTAGGAGAGGAGGATAGAAGAGTTGCGAGTGGAGCATGAGCGACAGATGTAGGAGATGTTTTAGGTTCTCGCTACACGCTTTGGCACCGATGCCCCACCACCTCCGCCTTCATCTTTGTGATTTTTTTTAAAATTTTATGTACAAATGTTAAACTTATATGTATTTGTGCGTGGATGAATATGGGTTGTATGTGGATGTGGATAGGATTATTTGTGTATGGATGGATGTAGTTTGTGTTTGTTTAGATGGATGCGGATGTGAATATGATGAAAATGTATTGTAATAGGTGTTTTTACAAGTGTATATTAAGAATTTTTTTTCCTGAATTTTGAAAACGGGAAGAAAAAGACTATTACAGATGAAATATTTCGTTGGTAATAGTAGGGTTAAATCTTATACCGATAAAATATTGCGTAGGTAATAGAGGAGCCAAAAGTTTTACCAACGAAATATTTCGTTGGTAAAATTCGTGTTTATCGACGAAACACATGTTTTTCCTACCAAAACTAAAATATTTTGTCGATGATTTTAATCGTCGGTATTTGTTTTATCATTGCCAACAAAGTAAACTTTCGTCAGGAAAAGCCTTTAGCTATGCTCTTTTTGCGACGATCTTAGTATTTCGTTGGTAATAATCATTACCGACGAAAAAATATCAAATACCGACGAATGATGTCGTTGATAAAGGATCTTTCTTGTAGTACCCGATCCATCCTTATGTGCAATATGGGCCCTAAGTATCCAGATCCTGGTCAGACCGTAATGTAAGAATCTAACCGTCCATCTGAAGTACTGAATATATCATTTGAACCATCCATCTTATGAATATTAAAGACCAGTCTTGAGTGGGCTCATTAGTGGTATTCAGATCATATAGGCAGAGTTTTGATAAGGTCCAATTTTGGGCCCTTTACCCACCTTATGTGTTTTTCAATGGTGTAATTTGATTGCAATTAGTTCTTATGACTTTCAAATTCTAATATTCCACTCTTTATGGCCCATTGGATGATGAAATTAGCCTAAAAACTGGCCTATGCTACTCAATTTGATGGGCTTGGTAAAATGATATCCATTAAGTCAAGCCCAATCCCATTTGAATTGAGTGTTGAGATGTATCCATTATCGCCACATATAGTAGATGTGAATATAAAGTCATTAATATGCAACTATAGACACCCCACCTTCGGCTACACTGTTGGTAGAGATAGCTGGTTGAACGGAGGACCATACCCCCAAATCCCAAGTCCAAACTCAGCCAAACTCACCCTTGTATGCCCCATTCCATAGCCCAGTTCAAGCCTGAACCCAGTCAACCCAGTCCTAAACACCACCCTGAAAAACCCCCCATAAAAAAGTCCAGTCAAAAAATCCCAAAAAAGTCAAACTCACTGAGTCAACTCGCTGAGTTAACCCGCTGAGTTAACCCGCTGAGTCAACCCGTCGAGTCAACCCGTCGAGTCAAAACACCGAGTCAACCCGTCGAGTCAAACCATCGAGTCGACCCGCTGAGTCAACTCACTGAGTCAACCAGCGAGTCCAACAGCAGCCCCGAGGGAACGGCCGTACTCGCTGGAAACCGAGGAGCGGCCGTACGGGCGGCCCATGGCAGGCCGCCCGGACAAAATTACGCAATCTGCCACTCTCCGCTGCTATAAATACCCCCCTCCCCTTCTCATTTCAACAATCTATTCAAATCCATTCGAAGCCCTTCGAGTCCAGAGAGAGTCCATCCTTTCGAGTGCCCTTAGCCCATTTTCCCACCAAGGAGAGCCCGAGTGAGGAGAGTCTAACCCTGGTCCAGCCCAGCCTGACCACTGGTCCAAGCCTCTCAAGCCATCTAAGTCCTAATCCAGCCACTCGAAGCCAATCCTTGCGACACCTCCGTCCACCTAGCTACTCATTTTCCAGCATCATCTCATTTGCATCTAGCATAAGTGCAACATTTACTTTCCTTCCAACCCCCCTGCTTCACTACAAGCACCTTGATTACTCAAGCACACATGCATATGTCTTTATATTAAGCACCTGTCAGTTCGAGCGTATGCTCTGGGCTTGCCCGTTGTTGGAACCTGCCCATCAGAAACTCTTACTGTTCAGACCTGCATTCATGCTTCACCACAAAACACCTTGATCATTCAAGCACACTGCATACGTCTTACATTAAGCACCTGTCAGTTCGAGCGTACGCTCTGGGCTTGCCCGTTGTTGGAACCTGCCCATCAGAAACTCTTACTGTTCAGACCCGCATTCATGCATCATGTCATCCATGAGAATATACGAGGATTAAATTAGACTTTCAAGTATTCGATCGATTCTGTGAAGTAGAGACCGTACTTCGGTATGGGCAGTGTGTGGGGTGCTTAACCTCTTCCCACCCTGTAACCGTGATCCCTTACCTTGAATCTCTGACCGCAGATCAACAGGAGTCATTTTAGAGGAAAGGATCTTCAGATCCCCTTCTCTAACGTTTCTACGGGGTCTAGCCGACTGTAGATTCGAAGTAACTGGCTAGTGGCGACTCTGGTCTTATATAAACTCATTTAAACATATCCAGCTTAACACGACAACCAAACAAAGCCCTCGAGAACGAGGCAAGCCAGTGGCACAAACGGCGATTTCGCACTCACGCACCTCTTCTTCTTCTTCTTCCGAAAGGAAAGGGAGAACGACGTCGTGTGGGAGCGCGGAGAAATCGGCGAGGGTCCACAGAATGGCGACTCTGCTGGGGATAAGCTAGTCCCACTAGTCGTGATCCGACTTGAAAACAGAATCTTTCCCGTACTTGAAAGTCATTAATCCTCATACAATCTCATCTGCATAGCATTCTACCCAAAACCCAAAACAAAAAAAAATAGAAAATTCCAAAACCAACAAAAAATAGAAAATCCCAAAACCCAAAAAGAGTATAGTCCTCACCATTGCGCCACCTCGGGCTCAACGTGTTCGGAGACAGCTTCCCTTCCGCAGCATAATCCGCACTCGGGCTCAGCAAGCCATGTCCGACCACGAAGAAGAAACTCATCACTTCCCTGCTCTCGAAATGACCGAAGCGCAACCTCCAGCGCAACAACCCGTTGATAATACGCCAATCATACAAGAATTGGCACAAGGAATGAGAGCAATGCAAGAAATGCTCTTGCAATTCATGCAAGCACAGGCCACCGCAGCAGCCAACAATCAAGTTGGCCCAGTTCAGCAATCTCAGCAACCATGCCGGGTCCTCCCGGCCTCCAGTTCAAATCAAGCACAACCATCGGAGTCTGCCCAAGACTACCGACAACAGCCATCTCAGCCCTTCGCTATGGGGCATCCTTCTCAATATTTTCCTGCGACGACAAGGCCATCTCAGAGCACCTCCGTTGCAGGAACATCCAGTCAGCTTCCAGTCAATCTTGCAAACAACAATCTCAATAGATCTCAGCATGTCCCCGCCGATGGGACACCTTTTCAATTTCAGCACATCCCCGTCGATGGGATTTCAATTCAATTTCCAGCAACAGGGACAGCACTGGCGAATGCCCACAATGGGGGTCAGTGTCAAGCCCACATCAATCAGCGGACAGTGGCGAATACCCAACAAGGGGGTCACTTCCCAGCATCTCAGCCTCCTGCAAACAGGAGCACTTTTCAATTCCAGCACATCCCTGCCGATGGGATTCCAGTTAATTTCCAGCAATCTTCAATTCAGCAAAATCCAGTTAATTTCCAGCAAGTTCCAGTTCAACCTTCAGTACAGTCTCCAGTTCAGTTACCATCAGTTCAAGCTCAAGTTCATCAGAATCCAGTTCAATCATCAAACCAATTTCAGCAACCCGCGGTTGCTTTTCAGCAAGCCCATAGGGTCGAAGACATCGACCACTATGCCGAAGAAGAACGTGCCTTATTCCAGGAGGCACCAGTCGCTCGAACAGATCACTCAGGACTGGACGAGTTGCGGGAGCAGTTCCAGATCTTGCAAAATCAGCTTCAGCGACAGCAAGGAATCGACTTACCTTCGACCAAGTTCAGAGACTTGTGTCCTTTCCCAGATGCTCGGGTACCTCAAAATTTGAGGTTCCAAAGTTCAAAAGATACGACGGCAGCGGTTGTCCCACAGCACATCTCAAGGCCTTCTGTGGAGAGCTGAGTGCAATCTCAGGAAACGAAGGGGCCCTCATTCGATTGTTCCAAAAATCTCTGAAAGGCGATGCCCTAGATTGGTACACTTCATTGGACTGCCACCGCATCAGAACATGGGAACAGCTCTCCCAGGCTTTCGTCGACAGATTCGCATATAATCTCAACATGGCACCCAGAAGAGCCGACCTTGCAGCACTCAGGCAAAGGAGTGATGAAACACTATCAGCTTATGTGGGACGTTGGCGAGCTATGGCAGCCAGAATGCGGACACCCATCGACGATGAAGAACAAATCTCCATGATTGTTCATTCAACATACCCAGGCATATCCGGGTATCTCATCTCGCATCCATATGCGAATTTCTCACAATTGATCCGTGCTGGAGAGCAAGTCGAAGCAGGAATCCGGGCCGGGACGATCTCCCCATGGCCTCATCAAGCCACTCCAGTCAAGAGGAACAGAGTGGAAGGAAGACCTATCGGGCACGGGAATGGAAACCGCAATGGTTCTCCTCCCCGCCCAACAGAGGTAAACAACATCAACACCGCTGCTCAAGGAAATCAACGTGCTCCCCCATAAGGACGTCAACAGTATCAGCAGAATCAAGTTCAGCATCAGCCTCAGCGATATCAGCCACAACCGAATCCTCAGCCACAGCCACCTCGACAACAGCAGTAGTTCAGGGGAAATGGCCAATACTCATACCAGAACAGGCAGAATTACAAGGAGTTCAGGAAGTTCACTCCACTCAGTCAACCACTTAGTCAAACCATGACTACGCTGGTACAAAAACAGTTACTCACTCTGATGACACCTAGGCCTCCGCCTCATCCTCTGCCTCCAAATTACCGAGAAAATGAGTACTGTGCCTACCATCAAGGACGTGGCCACGCCACTGACCGATGCTATACTTTGAAGAATGCCATACAAGACCTGATTGATGACCGCAAGATCGTCATCTTGGTCCCTGGAACTTCTCCAGCAGCTTCCACCAACATCCTTCAGAATCATCTGCCTCAGCATCCAACGGACCCCAGTTCGTCTCGTGGCCCTGCCGTCAATAGTATAGAAGAAGGGGACCATATCGATCGCTTCTTCTCCCCTATTCAGTCCATTCATGCCTACACCTATGAGCCAACAAATCCTCCTCCAGTCTTGCAAGGGGCAAGTCCCTTTCTTCCTACAATCTCCGAGCCAGTAGTGCTTGAAGGAGCACCTCCATACGATATACCAGTTGATCAAGGGGCACCTTACAACCATTCAAGCTGGGAACCAGTTGTCCTGGAAGGAGCACAATCATACATTGAGCCCACATACGAACCTGTCATCTTGCAAGGGGCAACTCCAGAACAATCCAATCCGCAATGGAAGGATTATACTCATCAGCAGCAAGAGCCCGTTGTCTTGGAAGGATCTCTTCCAGTCAAGCCTGTCATATTGCAAGGGGCAAGTCCCGGAGGCATATCAATCACGCTACGGCAGCTCGGACGAACAGAGAAACCTTCTGCCATATCAAGAGGACCAGTATTCATTCCATGGGAACCTCCTGCCCCAGGAACAGTCAAGCCAGGACCACGACCTTATGTGGTCTATGAAGACAAGCCTCGATACTACCCCTTCAGCACAGGCAACAATGTAGTTCTCAAGGCAAAAGCTCTATACGAGGAAGATCTGGTACCCACACCAGCACCGTTGCAAGAACCAGTGGTCCTAGAAGGCAAAAGGGAGGAAAACTACAAAGAGGTTCCATGGCACTATCCAGAATGTGCGGAAGTGGGAAACATGAATCCCAACGGGCGTTGCATCCGAAGAGATAATCAAAACAGAGGAGATCCCAAAGGCGTCCTCTCAGGCCTCGGCAACAAAAATGAAGCCGCATACAATGTAGCAACTCAGCTCAAGTCAATCCCTGCACAAATCTCAGTATGGGAGCTACTCTGCACATCTCGCATACACCGAGAAATGTTTGCCAGGACCTTGAATGATGCTCATGTCTCCTCCGATACGGCACCAGAGATGATTGCATTGATGATTGGACAGCTACTGGCTCCGCGCGCCATCACCTTCACCGATAATGAGTTGCCACCAGAGGGACGAGATCATGGGCGATCCCTCAACATAGCCTTACGATACAAAGACCTCTGTGTTCCGCTGGTCCTTATCGATAATGGCTCAAGCTTAAATGTCTGCCCACTCAAGACCGCGGAACGCCTGGGAATCAGTCCTTCTTCATTCCGACCCAGCACCATATGCGTCAGAGCATTTGACAACACCCGCCGATCAGTGGAAGGGGAGGTCGACATAGAGGTACAGATAGGTCCAGAAGTTTCTACCATCACATTCCAAATCCTGGATATATCAGCCTCTTTCAACATGCTGCTCGGACGACCGTGGCTGCACAAGGTTGGAGCTGTGCCATCAACCCTGCATCAACGAGTGAAGTATATCTGTGGAAATCAAGTGATCTCTATCCATGCAGAGAAGGAGCTCATCATTCCTTCCAATGCTACTGCCACTGAACCAGACATCCCGGTCATCGATATCCAGCACTCTGAAGAAGACATCCCGTTTCACAGTTTCGAATTCGAGACTGTGAACTCCATCGCCAATCCAGAACCGATAAGGGTGGACCGTGTCTTCTCACCGGCAGAGCGTCTGAGCCTCAAATACCGAATGAAGAATCACTTCAAGTCCAGAAAGGTACCGCTGGTATATAACCAACGCAAATGGGGACTCGGATACAGGGCAACCTTCATGGACAAGAGAAGGAAGAAATTTCGGTGCTCACCCATCCAATTCGTCAAGCCAGGAGAACCTTGCAAAGATCCAGGAGGGAATCAACCGACTGCACTACACAAAGGCCTCCCGATGAGCCTAGTTTGGGCTACGTGGCCCCCCATTCGATGGGATCAGATTCTCGAACCCTCTAAGCCTCCAGAAGAAGGAGGAAATGATGAAGACGAAGAAGGAAGACAAATACAGCAGCTTCAGGACCAGGTTACTCTGACACCTGCTCCCAACCAGGGGCACAACTTGCCCACTTCTCTCAACCAGGGGCACAACCTGCCCACTTCAATCAGCCAGGGGCACAACCTGCCCACTTCAATCAGCCAGGGGCACAACCTGCCCACTTCAATCAGCAAGGGGCACGACTCGCCCATCTCATCACCAATTAGCAAGGGGCACGACTTGCCCATCTCTGCAAAGTCAACATCATCAATCATCAGCCAGGGGCAGAAGCAGCCCATCCATTGGACCAAGAAAGGGAAGTGGCCAGCCCTAGATTGGTCTGATGTCCAGGTTCCAAACTTGTGTCTAGCTGTGGAACCAGACGAACTGCAATGCGAGGTAAGTGATCCGGGAGGGACTGAGTACGACTCAGATCTCGAACCTGACCAGCAAGAAGTCATGGTCATTGGGCCAGATCGTGACTCTTCGCCCAAATCATCAACCCCCACCTCTTCAGGGGAGGAAGTGTGGGGTCCTGAATGGTCATCTGTTCCCCTCACTTTCGAATCAGCCAAAGAGTCATCTGAGGGCTCTGGCTTCAAAAAAAAAAAACGCCTGTTTAGGCGGTGACTGGAGCTTTGGAACAAGTTGGGATCAATCATGGTCTGCAATGCCCGCTTGTTCAAAGTCCCGCGAATTTCGAAAAGCCAAAAAAATCAAAAACTTTCAAAAACCAAAAACATCTAGCATCTCAATTTCAGAAAAATCTCAAAAATCAAAAAATATTTCTTTCCCTGCATTCAATAGTGTGCCAAGTTCGTCTAAAGAGTCGCATGAGTTTGAAGTCGAATCATATGATTTCGACATCGAATTAGACTTTGAGCTCATGGGTCTGGACGAAGCTCGGGACGAGGAAGATGATGATCCAGCTCCCGAACTAGAGAATCTCCTCAAAAAGTTCGAATCCAAAGCCAATGTTGTAGCCGATGATTTCGAGACAGTAAACTTGGGGACGCCTGAGATCCCTAGGGAAGTGCGCATTGGAAAATCGTTGTCACCTGAGATGAAACAGAAAATGATAGAGTTCCTAGCTCCAAGATTGTCCAACTTCGCGTTCTCCTATGAAGACATGCCGGGGCTCGATGAAGAGCTCGTTGTACACCATCTGCCAACTAAGGCAGATATGAAGCCAGTGAAGCAGAAACTCCGAAGAATGAAGCCAGAATGGGCCCTAAAAGTCCGAGATGAAGTCATCAAGCAGTACAACGCGGGATTCTTGGTAGTCTCCAACTACCCTGAATGGCTCGCCAACATCGTGCCAGTACCAAAGAAGGACGGCAAGGTTCGAATGTGCATCGACTTCCGAGATCTCAACAAAGCCAGTCCAAAAGATAACTTTCCTTTGCCACATATCGACACTCTGGTTGACAACACTGCTGGATACAAGGTCTTCTCATTCATGGACGGGTTCTCAGGTTACAATCAGATCAAGATGGCCGTCGAAGATCGCGAGAAGACATCGTTCATCACTCCCTGGGGAACCTTCTGTTATAGGGTGATGCCGTTCGGTCTGAAGAACGCAGGAGCAACATATCAACGAGCAATGACAGCATTATTCCATGACATGATGAACAAAGAGCTTGAAGTATATGTGGACGACATGATCGTCAAATCTCGCACAATTGAAGGACACTTTGAAGATCTGAAGAAGTTATTTAACAGATTAGAAAAGTACAAGCTCCGCCTCAACCCTCAGAAATGTGTCTTCGGTGCAATGGGAGGTAAGCTCCTCGGCTTTATGGTGAGCGAGGATGGCATCAGGGTCGACGAGACCAAAACCAGAGCAATCATCGAGATGCCCCCTCCTAGAACAGAGAAAGAAATTCGTGGCTTCCTCGGCAGAATTCAATACATCAGTCGCTTCATCGCACAGCTCACACCCATCTGTGAGCCCATATTCAAGCTCCTTCGGAAGAACGTCCCAAAAGAATGGAATGACGATTGCCAAGTCGCCTTCAACCGCATCAAGAAGTATCTCATGAATCCTCCAGTCCTAGTGCCGCCCGCTCCTGGACGACCACTATTGTTATACATCTCGGTAGCAGCAGAAGCCATCGGCTGTGTCCTCGGCCAGCACGACGAGACTAGGAAGAAGGAACAAGCAATATATTATTTGAGCTGAAAGTTCACCGACTACGAGACCAGGTATTCCCCGATCGAGAAGACTTGCCTCGCCCTAGTCTGGGCAACTCAGCGACTCCGTCAATACATGATTGCATTCCCTATTCTCCTTCTCGCTCACATGGATCCGCTCAAGTACCTGTTCGAGAAGCCGGCACTCACTGGAAGAATAGCTAAATGGCAGCTACTCCTGTCTGAGTTCGACATCACCTATGTCACTCAAAAGGCAATCAAGGGACAGGCCCTCGCCGATCATCTTGCGGCTCACTCTCTCCTGGACTATCAGCCGCTCAAGACATTCTTCCCTGATGAAGATCTCTTGCTCATTGAAGAGGAAGAAAAGAAGAAAAAAGATGAATGGACGTTATTCTTCGACGGCGCAGCAAATTCTAAAGGGAGTGGTATTGGAGCAATCCTCTACTCTCCAGATGATGTCCCTATTCCTATCTCGAGGCGCATCGCATTCGAGTGCACCAACAACATGGCAGAGTACGAAGCATGCATCGCTGGCTTAAGGGAAGCCATAATCTTGGGCGTCAAGAAGCTACGAGTATTTGGAGACTCACAGCTTATCATCAATCAGACCAATGGCGAATGGAAGACCAAAGACGAGAAGTTGATACCATATCATGTGTATCTTGACAATCTGATCGAAGAATTCAAGGAAATCACCTTCTCATACATGCCCAGAGCCAGGAACCAGTTTGCAGATGCTCTCGCCACGCTCGCATCAATGCTCGAGATCCCAAAAGGAGCTTCAGAATGGGAGTTCACAGTCGAAATTCAAGAAGAACCTGCTTTTTGCCTGCAAATAGAAGAAGCCGAAGCTGTCCCTGACAAACCCTGGTATGCCGACATCAAGCAATATCTCGAAACCCAGGAGTATCCAGAATCAGCAACAGCAACAGATCGCCGAACCATCCAACGTTTGGCCGGTCAGTTCACCATCAGTGGCGAAGTTCTCTACAAGCGATCCTATAATCACATCCTCCTCTGATGCGTCGATGAAACAGAAGCTGCAAAGATCATGAAAGAAATACACGAAGGAATCTGCGGCCCACACATGAATGGGCACATGATGGCAAAGAAGATTCTACGACTCGGCTACTACTGGCTCACCATGGAGACAGACTGTTGCAAGCACGTCAGAAAATGCTTCAAGTGTCAAGAGCATGCAAATCAAATCCATGCCCCATCATCAGAGTTATACAACCTGACCACCCCTTGGCCCTTCTCCATGTGGGGACTTGACATCATCGGCAAGATCAGTCCCAAAGCATCAAATGGTCACGAGTACATACTTGTGGCAGTCGACTACTTCACCAAGTGGGTAGAGGCAGCCTCATACACCACGATTGCAGCATCTCAAGTGATCAAATTCATGAAGAACAACATCATATGCCGGTATGGAATCCCAAATGCCATCATCACAGATAATGGGACCCCGTTCGTCAACAAGAAGATGGATGACTTCCTCAGCAAGTTCAAGATCCAACGTCATCGATCAAGCCCCTACCGTCCCCAGATGAATGGTGGGGTAGAAGCCGCAAACAAGACAATCGTCAGGATACTCGAGAAGATGGTCGTGACCTATCGAGATTGGTCAGATATGCTCCCATATGCACTTTGGGCCTATCGAACGTCTGTACGGTCTGCTACGGGCGTTACTCCTTTCGAGCTTACTTATGGAATGGAAGCAGTTCTACCAGTCGAAGTGGAAATACCATCACTTCGGGTGTTATTAGAAAGCGGAATTGAAGAAGGAGAATGGCAACGGGCCAGATTCGATCAGTTGCAGCTAGCAGATGAGAAGCGCATGCGTGCACTAAGTCATTCACAATGTTATCAGAAAAGGATCGCTCGGGCTTACAACAAGAGAGTCCGGAAAAGAAGTTTCAAGGTAGGCGACATGGTCATGAAGAAGATTCTACCGTCGCACCTTCCAGATCCCAGAGGAAAGTTCAAACCCTTGTGGGACGGGCCGCTGATCGTCAGAGAAGTACTTCCCGGAGGCGCCCTTAGACTCACCAGCATGAGAGGGGTGGATCTTCCTGAGCCAACCAACGCTGACAACGTGAGGATCTTTCACGGGTAAGCCATTCTGACCTTATCAAAGGTTACTTTAATAGAGCTGAAGTCAAGGGGTCAAAGCTAAGATCTCTGAGAAATCATTCCCGTCCACCAATAAGTGTTTCAAATAAGGGGACTCCAAAAGAGAAAAATACAAAAAAAAAGAGGGGGGGATTCGAAAAGAGACAAAAAAAAAGAGAGAGAAAAAGAATGCAAAAGAAAAAGAAAAAGAAAAGAAAAGAAGAAAAAAGAAAGAAAAAAGGGAAGCCAAAGCAAGGCACCCAAGAAAAATCAACCCAAGAAGAAACACAGTCATCCATCCATCCATCTCAGAGGGGTCTTTAGCAAAGACCGACAGCTCCATTATCGTAACTCAGGATAAGGGCTGAAGGACTGCCATCGGCCGGCAACGACGGATTCCCGACCTCTAGCCGCCGCAGTTATCCAGAGATCCAGAAAAGAAAAAGAAAAAAAAAAAGAAGAAAAAAGAAAATGTGTGCCTAAACAAAGAGGGCGGAGTGAAAACCCGAAAGGGCGCTCCGAGTAAAAACAGTGGGCATACAGCGGACTTGGTGAAAACCTGAAAGGGCGCCAAGGGTAAAAACAGCACAGCTGCCAAGGGGCAGGCAAGACCAAATACCCGGGACGTGGTGAAAACCTGAAAGGGCGCCACGGGCAAAAATGACGGGAAAAAGCCGGCTGTGGTGAAAACTCGAAAGAGCACTACAGGCAAAAATGGCTCAAAATGAAAAAAAAAAAAGAAAAAAAAAGAGAAAAGAAAAAATAAAAGTGCAGGTACCAAGAAGCAGACGATCCAGATCAGTTCAAGCGGTTACAGTTCAAGAACAAGAAGAAGCGCAGTCAGGAGCGAAGAACTCTACAAACTCTGACAATCTCAGGAAGCAAGAGTTTCCATTGCCTACATCTCTAGGGAACCAAAGGAACACACAAGTCAAATCTCGAGACATCGGTCAAATCATTGACCGAGCCCCAGTTCTGATTCCTATATCCCGACACAAAATCCAGACACACTCACAAGACAACTCATGGCACAGTAGATTTTCAAACAGTTTTTTCTCTTTTCAATTAAATGCATTATATTTCTCTTACACATATCATCTTTTTCAAAAATACAAAAAAATGCATCATCATCAATCATATATGCAAAAATCAGTGTGCAGGTGGCCAACACAATCAATCTCTACCCTCCTCCTCGGCCACATCAGGTGAGTCCTCTGACTCATAAAAAGATAGTCTCGCTCTCAACCTGCTCACTTCCATACGCAGGTAATGCACCTCATCGCGCTCAAGGGTACGGATCGCTATCTCCTCATCAGACAATCTCTGATCGGCAGCCAATCTCCTCGACATCATCTCGCAATGATACCGAAGTGCAGAGATCTCAGACAGCAGATGGCCATGAGTGGCCAAAAGGAAGCCAGGATCGACAAAAGGGCGCTCCTCAAAAGGTTCATATGAACCAGATGAAGAGCCAGCATCTCCAAGAATATCCTGCTCATCCTCATCAGCAGTCTGGTGCCAACAAGGGATACGTCGATACAAAGACTGCTCAGCAGCCCAGTACTGATATGGGGCGGTCGCCATCGGAAAAGTCCGCAGCTCAAATCCCAACAAATCAGCTGTCAAATAACTCGCCCAGGAACAATCAATCCGGGTCCTGAAGTCAGAAGATCTAGAGGGGAGTACTCGACGCCCGATACCCGTGAAAGCAAAATGAGGAACATCCTGCTCATACCCAAACTGCCGCAGAAACCGGATCGGATGGTAAGAAAAGTAGGATCGAAAGCCTACCAACATCAGAGGATGGCGGTGTGCATCGCAAAGCACTGGAGGAAGTGAAAGCCAAGATGACTCCCAACGAACGTTCCAGTCACGAAGTTCAGCGAACATCCTGCGATACAAGGGCTCGCTCATCCTAGCCGTATGCGGAAGGAACTCGATGATATAACGCATAATGTCAGAGCCCGGGATGCCAGGAAGAGGTACAGGAACGGTCAGAGAAAGACGCTCCCATAGCCATACCTGATCACAGAAAGCAAAAGAAGTTCAGCTAGAGCAAAATAATTCCTAGCAAAGCAAGAAGAAAAAAGGTGTAGAAAAGATACCTGAAGGAAAGCACAACAGCCGCGAAGGACACGAGTGCGGCCCAGGGCACAGTCGGTCAGCCCATCAAATAGCTCGGCCAAGATGAGAGAAATGATCCCCTGACGACGGACAGCTCGGCTCATCACCTCAAAAAGCAAAGGAGTCTGGGACCTGCGCCATCCCGAGAACAGCACCTCAGCAATCAAACAGAACATCAGTGCGTTCCGAGCAAAGGTGGAACCAGCCGTACTCTGAGGACCCGAAAAAAGATCATACAGCAGGTCCAAAGAGAACACTACAGCATCCTGGCCACTAGCTGCAGGCCGAACAAGATAGGGGATCCCAAACCAGTTCTGCGGTGTAGCAGTCTTCGGCGATGTCTTCGGCGAGAAGTACTGAGCATAATCCCAGGGTAAGCCTGTCAAGCGTGCAAGCTCCTCCAAAGAAGGCCCCATCTCCATATCGTTGAACGCAAACAAGTTCAACGAAGGGACCCAGTCAATCAAGGCAGCTCCGAGCATCCTCCAGTCAATGTCAACTCTAGCCATATGAATCAGACTGCCAAAGCCATAAGACTCCAAATCTCGAATCTCATAAGCTGACAAGCTATCAAGCCAAGCAAGCAGTCGTGGCGAGCAGGAAGAACGAGGAAGCAGCTGACAAGTCCTCACCGGTATCCCCTCCAGTACAAAAGGCCCAGAAATCGAGAACAACTCATCAAGGATCGGAAGGTCAACAGGCGAAGGAGAAGGAAAAGCTGGAACCTCTGCCGACTCGACAACCCCTGATCGGCCCTCAGTGGCGGCTATGTCTGATATAGTCGCATCGCCATCTGAAACTGTCATAATCTCAGCTGCATGAGAAGACTCGCCCACCTCATGAACAGAATGCGCAAAGGGCCAATGACCAAAGGAGGGACAATGCTCCCAACCAAAAGGACTATCAGTGAAGATCACACCGCATATCGTGGTATCCTGACCAATCTGACCGTCAAAGAATACATCTGAACCATCCAAAAGGGTCCCGGCTACCCCGATCGAAGAATCAACGGTCAAATCTGGACCTGCGGCCCCCTCCAACAAGAAATCATGAATCCAATCATCATCCTGGCTGATTAAAGGGATCATCGAGGCATCTACACCGTCCATCATCAAGGGGACATCATCAATGATCACATCAAGTCCACCCAAACAAGTGTGCCGCACATCTCGGCCCTCATCCAGAGCATCCAAACCGTCAAAGGTACCATCTGAACCATCCATCCCATCCAGACATGAGATCAGCCCATCTATGTCCCTCATAGTCCCATCATCACCATCCATCACATCATCCATGGGGCCCACACTCAAGGGATGCATAGCTTCACCCATGTCCCACCTCATCATCCTATCCATACCATCCATTTCTCCCACAATCAAAGGCCCATTCAAATAAGAAATTTCAGCCATCCAACCATTAATGGGGCCATTCAAAGCTCCACCAACCACCAAGCTTAAATCTTCATTAATGCCCCCATTTAATGCTCCATCTCCACCATCAATTAAAGGCACTTCATCATCTTTAAAGCCTTCATCAAGTGCTGAAGTGTGGGACCCACTAACCTCTCCCACAATGGCCCACAAGCCATCATCAATGGCTGCCCAAGAAAGGATCAACAAAGAACAAGACAAAAAGAGAAGGAAAGAAGGGACAAAATGTAGATTCATGGCTGGAATCGAAGGATCCAGTGCAGAGGGATGGGGAACAAGAGAAAAGGACAGCAGGGAATGTCCGAGCACGAACCAGCCCAGGCCGCTCAAGAGACGAGCTCTGGGCGGCCTGCCCTGGGCCGCCCGTACGGACGCGGTTCCTCTCTCTCCGCGGGATTGGCTCCAAGGTTCTTGGTAGGTGAGGCTGATAGTCCACGTCAGCAGATGGCGCTCCATGGGCCGCCCAAGGCTCAGGTCCACTCCAGATTTCGACTGAGGCTGATCAAGATCATATAAAAGGTGCCCCACCGGTCCAATCACGGAGCAATGCGGCCAGAACATGGCTGATCAAGCCAAAGAGAAGGAAAGGTGATCAAGTGGGGGCCACAAGCAATCCAAGCCATTCAAAGACTAGATCATCACGATCTAAACAATTGAAGAACCTACATGAGCCATGAAACAACAAGATCAAGGGTTTGATCATCACAAGAAGGGCCAGAATCCAAGATCTAATCATCAAGTGGGCCCACAAAGCCAAATCAAGCGATCAGAGACGTTCAAGCCATCATCCACACCATGAGAAGCATTCCTAACCTCACAAATCATCAAAAGAAGTGCCCCAAAGAAAAGCTAAGGTCTCAAGTGGGCCCACAGGGCCAAATCCATCAGTCTGAACCATTCAAGGGCCAAATCATCATGATCGAAACCATTGGAAAGCTTATACAAGTCATGGAGTGGCGAGATCAAAAGACCAATCATCAAAAGAAGGGCTAAAATCCAAGATCCAATCATCAAGTGGGCCCGCAGGGCCTAAACAAGCGATCTGAACCGTTCAAGTCATTGTCCATGCAGTTGAGGAATCACAAATCATCAAGGAACAAGTCATAAATCAAAGCATCCAGATATCATCAAGAAATTTGAGACAAAACAAAGACCATATATATTCATTCAAAAGAGCTTGATACAAAGATAGAGGTAAAAGTACAAAGCCATACAAAGCAGAGCCAGCTACAAGTCACCAACATAATCATCATCGCCCCTCCTCGCGTCCCGCTCCCGACGATAAAGATCCATCAAAGGAGCAGTCACTGAACCTCCAGCATACCTGCGACGGCCACCTGGAACGTAAAGCGAAGGAAGCAAAGGCCCCTGGCCAAATAGCAGATACCACTCGTCATAATCACGATCCAGGATCGTGAAACGGAAGCCAGGCTGGCCCACCAGAGCCTCAACTCTCTCATCAGCTGGCATCCGAGCAGCTGGAGGAGGTGCAGAACAGGGGACCCGAGCTACCCCAGTGACTTGCCGAAGCAATCTCTCTCCCAAGTACCATTGGAAGGACTCAGCGTCAGAAAGCATAATACGGAGACATGAAGCATCATATGCCTCCACGAGCTGGGGTGTGTAGTAGAGAGGGAAACTAGCGTACGGCATCCGGGCAAACTGCAGCAGAAGAGGTTACCACGATCAGTTACAAGTACAGTACAAGGACAAAGACAAGCAAGATACTTACGTCCTCAACGGTCAGCCCGTCTATATCAGCACGCCAATTGTCCCCGGGAACTCGGGAGTTCCGCTGACGATTCTGCTGATGCCAGTACATGTGGCGATACTGAGCGGGTTCAATGTCATCTCGCATCCTCGGCGCAAGATGCGGAAAATGGTCATAAAAGCAGGTCTGGATGAAAGTACGTTTAATGATCAGAGAGAGAAAGTAGGCAAACGGCTCCAAAGAGGATGAAAGAAGAGGTACCTCAACAACAGGCCAGAAGCCTGTGAAGGACCGGCTATGCCGACAGGTCTTGTCCAGACCTTGAAAGAGACGGGTCAGGATGGCCCCATTCCAGTTATAGGGGTGATGAAGATCCTCGACTAAACGAAGAAATTTAGGATCAACTCTCTCATTCGCATGGCAAAAAAGAAAGGATCCAAAAGCATAAGTGATCATGGCCCGCGCCTTGTGAAGGGCCTCTCGCTCGGTGGTAGGGACGACGGAAGCAAAATTATTGTAAAACCATCGCATCTTCACTTGATGGCCTTGGAATTCACCCTCAGGAGGGACGTCACCGACAAGCCGCAGCCAATCAGTGGAAGAGAGGGGAGCTAAAGAGCTAACTTGAGGGACAATTGCCCCATGAAATGGGAAACCTATCTGCATGTAAATGTCCAAAGGGGTTATCCCCCATTCTCCACAAGGAAGCTGGAAGGTGTGGGTCTCATCTCGCCACCTCTCACAAAGGGCCGCAAGCATCATGCGGTTGGCGTCGTTGTTATGGAAGCGTAGGGTGAGGAGGCCAGCAAAAGGAGTACCATCTAGTACTCGCTCAAGCAAGGGCTGTGGCTCCTTCGTCTAATTGTCCCAGCGATCCCTGGTACCTCGACCCTTGATGGCAGGAAGAGGTTGATGCTCCATAGCTAGGGAACACATGTGGTCCCCCCGGCGGACAATGAAAGCAGATCATCCTCGTCAACCACTTGGTGGCCCCTAGTACCATCCGCCATGGAATCCTACAAGCTTGGCAAGGTAAGTCCCTATCCTTTACCCATTAAAATCCAAATTCTCATCCAAGAAACCCATGGGATTGGACTCACATTCAAATGCAAAATCTAAAGTCCAACTCCATGTGTCACTTAGGATATGTGTTGGACCCATTGGAAAAAGTAAGGCCTGCCTTAAAGAAGGTGGCATGGCATGCCTCAGGTAAGAAAAGTCCATCATCCAAGGACACATTTTGGACAACAAATGCACTCAAGTGCCATGAAATCAACTAAGGATGAGAGTCCTACTGCACATGAGAAGTTCCTCTTCAAAGTCCACATGTGGCCAAGGATTGACTCACTTTTATGCCAAGGTCATGATTCTCACTTAGGATGTCTCCATCTTTTTACACATATGCATGGACAAGTGGGGAATAGAAAGGAAACGGGTCTCCAAGAGCAACCCAAATGCCTCATCTCAATGGATTGGAGAGAGCACATAGCCCACTTGAAGAACATGAGGACCCATTCATGGGTTAACCATGGGCAACCTTATGTGTCTCATCTTGATGAAAATTTTGACCACGAAAATGCAACAAGGAGGTCTACCCACAAACATATGAATCAAAGAAGCTAAGGGTAGAAAGTCGATGCACATAGCCCACATGAAGAATCAAAGTTGAAAATGCCCATGAAAAGGCAAGTTTGGGCAACTTATGTGCACCAACTTTTTCACCAAAAGGGAGACCATTTGAGCACAAAAGAGCATGGCTTGATGAGTCACCCAACCATCATGAAAATGGATAAGAATGGTACACATAGCCCACTTGAAGATCAAAATCCAAAATGTCCCAAGGCATGGGACAAAATGGGTAACTTATGGGTACCATTCCTTCTCACAAATGGAAGAAGAAATCACTCATATTTGAATGATGATGGGTGATCCACCAAGCCCCCATAGAAAAGTTCAAGGAGCTATGGTTGTATGGACGCTCACTTGAGAATCATCCATTTGAGGTTGATAACATCTAAGGGAAACTCTTGAAAACCACAATCCTACCACAAAGAAAACCATTTGAACTTAGTGAGATTGTGGGAACAACTCACTCATGGGACTTGTAGATGGTCAAGTAGCTCAAGTCCTCCATCCATTAAAGAAAAGAGCATGAAAATTAAAAAGCCTACATGAACAAAGTGTAGTGGGGCACACATGGTTCAAAGAAGTGCCCAAGTTTCAATGAAGGCCCAAAAGCCCATCCACATGAAAAACTCCAAGGAGCCCACCACACTTTGTGCAAAGATGTACATCATAATCAAAGAAATAGTGGAAGACTTGGGCTACTTGTCCATATAAGCCCACCTAGGAAAACTAGCCCACTTGAGATCCAAAATGAAGAATGGGCTAGCCACCTTGATCCATACACATGTAAAGAAACATGGGGTCACCCAAAGTGGAGCCCCATGAGCCCAAAACTTAAGATGGGCCCTACCATGCCCATGGGCCCAAATCTTGAAAAGAAGAGGGAAAAGAAAGGATAATTCCAAAGGAAAAATGACAAAGGCAAGAAAGCATGAGGGAGCCCAAAATGAAGCATTGGGCCCATCAAATACACCAAGGGCCATGACTTCACTTTGAGCCCATTTGATACACATGAAAAGAGGCCAACTCCCATGAAAAAGATAGAGTATTTTGCCATGCACACTTGATGACATGGCAAAATTACTCCTTACATGCACATGGAGGGAGTGTGAAAAAGGAAAAATGATGAAGTGGAGAGCTTGCAATGTCCTTCTCCATGCACCACCTTTGAAAGACTTGAGATCTAAGAAAAGATCAAGAATGCTTGGGCCCCACCTTCACACCCCTTTGAATAGCTACATGAAAAAGAAAAAGGATCATGAGAAGAGACAATGAAGATGGAAAAGGACAAGAAAGAGAAAGGAAGTGGTCCATACATTTACCACTCACCGAAGAAAGACCACCTTGCTGTCCCAAGATTTCTCTAAGGCCCACCACTTGAAAAGAGCAAAGGACCACCAAAGAAGAGAGAGGAAACTTGAAGAAAGAAAGAGTATGAGAGAGAGAAGAGAGAGATTGCACGTTTGAGGGGGGGAGGGTGCCCCATGTTATATAGAAAAGGGGAGGGCACCCTTTTACCCAGCCCCCTGAAGAGACCAGGAGGCACAAACCGGTCGGGCGGCCCATGGGAGGCCGTCCTAGCCTCTACCTAGGTGAAACGACCTCCCTCTCCCTCTCCTTGGGAAGAACTCCTCCTTGGGAAGGGTGGTTGCAAGTGAATCTTGTACCTTCATGTAAGAATGAAGTGATGGAAGAGAATGGTGAGAAAAAGAGAAAATTTCACCAAAATCTCATCTCATGAGAAATGGGTGAGAAATTGGGTGGATGATGTGGAAAAGTTCCATGGAATTTCCAAGAAAAAGAAAGAAGAATTTGACTTGGTCAAACAATGATCTCAACCATCCAAAGCATGACCAGATGATCCAAACCATTCCAAGAAGAATCCCAGAATCTCCGCCCTTGATTACTGTTCACATGTATGAATTGTGGTCCGAAGACCTTAAACTACGTCGGGACCAAGGTCCCGAGGGATTGTCAATAAAACCGGCATCAGTCTTCTTCAAGATCTGGTGGCTCCGGACATTTTCAGAAAACCAAAAAAAAATATATACATCACTTGTACAATTTCTGGTCCGAAGACCTTAAACTACGTCGGGATCAAGATCCCGAGGGATTGTCAATAAAACCGGCATCAGTCTTCTTCAAAATCTGGTGGCTCCGGACATTTTCAGAAAACCAAAACCAAAAAAATATATACATCACTGTATAGTTTCTGGTCCGAAGACCTTAAACTACGTCGGGATCAGATCCCGAGGGCTTTTTAATAAAATGGGTATCGATCATCGACCATCAAAATCAGAATCGATGACCCAGAATTTTTTCCAAAAAAAGAAAACAAAAAATGTCTTTCCTCTTTAAAGTTTTGGGTCCGAAGACCTTAAACTACGTCGGGATCAACGTCCCGAGAGATTTTTAATAAAAACCAACATCGATCCCAGCCTTTCAGGCCAAGATCTGATGATCTGGATCATTTCGAAAAAACAAAAAAATGTGTTTGCCCCCCCCCCCCCCCCCCCCCCCCCCCCCCTTTTACTAAGTCTGGGTCCGAAGACCTAAACTACGTCAGGATCGACATCCCGAGAGATTTTCAATAAAAGCCGGCGTCGGTCTTGTTTGCTCACATCAAGATCAATGACTCCGGACATTTTCAAAATCATAAAAATATATTACCAGCCCCGCTTTAAAGTTTTGGTCCGAAGACCTTAAACTACGTCGGGATCGACATCCCGAGAGATTTTCAATAAAAACCAGCATCAGTCCTGGATTGTCCATCCGCTGACAGCGGACATTTTTCCAAAAACAAAAAAAAACATGTTTGCCCCTCTTTGTACAGTTTCATGGTCCGAGGACCTTAAACTACACTGGGATTAATTTCTCGGGGACCTTTCTCGCTTTCAACTAAAAACCGGGCATCGGCCTCGACCGTTGGGATCATGGTTCGATAACCCGGATCATCTCAAAAATACCAAAAATATTTTAAAGCTTTCCATAAAAACCAGTGTCAATCTCGATTACTCGAGTTGAAGTCTGGAACTTTTTCAAACAAAAAAATATATACAATATAAAACAAAAAAAAAAGTTTTCACACCAGTTTCGATCCACCAATTTATCCCCAGCGGTCCGAAGACCTAAAACTACACTGGGATTAACTTCTCGGGGGCTTTCTTTCCTAACCTGTCCCAGACATGGCTGACACTTGATCGTACGGGTGTCTGAAATCTTTTAAACAGGTAAGGGCTGAGGCGGGCAGAACTCCGCAATCCTGTTCGTGTTGAACGCACCGTGATAGACAACCTTGATTTGGAAGTCGCTGTTGAATCTGACGGATGTTCCCTGTTCCTAAAACTCATGAAGGGGATTAAGGCTGTTGGGAGGTGGAGCTCACCCTCACGGAATTGTGAGCAACGTAAGACCCCAAACTGGATTGACTAAGGGAAATGTGAGGATGTGGCTCATCTTGTGGCCGAAGGAGTCCGTCGGACGATACGTGGTCTATGTGCATTGCACATGAGGAACAGGCAACTTTGTGGGTGTGTTGACTGAAAACCCTCAAAATCCCCTCATCCGAAGATGTAAAACTACGGCACTTAACTGTGTGAGACTCGTCTTGCTCGCTGACGTAAAATGGATCGGGTGCCTTACCAGCAGTAGAAGCTGGAAGTGGATGGAAATTCCACATCTTTTCCCTGCATTTCAGAAAAATCACAAAATACAAAAAAAAATTGCAAAATCACCTCTTCAAAAATCACAAAAATATTTCCATCAAATATCTGCAAAAATCACAAAAATATTTCCCTTGCTTTCAATCAAAATATTGTCAAAAATCACAAAAATATTTCCCTTGCTTTCAATCAAAATATTGTCAAAAATCACAAAAAATACTTCTCTTGCTTTCATCGAATATTTCAAAAATGACAAAAAATATTTCCTGTGTTTTCAATAACCAATCTCTATCCTGATCGCTCAGGTAAAGATTCGGACCACATATTTACAAAAAAAATCACAAAAATTAGCATCCCCAGCACTACAATTCAGGAGTCTTGAACTCCGCTCACTTCACAGTATGGGATGACGGATCCAATCGCCCGCAAATTGGAATCTTGACCAAAACGGGCAACCAAACACCATCTCAATCACATGTATGCCCAGAAGAACATCTTGAAGTCGAATGATATCCTCGTACATTCTCAGTAGCAAAGAAACAGCATCTTGGGACGATGGACCAGATCGACCACGGGTCGGGATCTTGACCAATCCGCTGTCCAAATCTCCGTATCAAAAAGAAAAATCCCCAAGGGAAGCACAACCCAACAAGCAATAAGCTCAAAATTCTCTGCATCTCCAGCAAAAGCAAAATCATCAAACTGAAAGAGAATGAGCCAAAGCCATGCATTCATCATGCATCTCCATGCATCAGCATCCATCGCATCAATCATCATGTTTACCTGTTTTCAAAATAAAAGTCGGTTAGCTAAAGACCCCACAGGCATCCCTAGTGGAGGCACATGCGAACCAGATTTTCATTTCAAAAAGACAAAAAATATTTCTATTTGCAAATAAAAACCCCACGGAGTATCACTCCCCAGAGTGGGTATCTTTTCAAAAATCAAAAATATTTTCTCAGTAGAGCGTTCTGCCTCCAACACACCAGGAGATCTTCCATATCTCTGGGTAGGAGCCAACGCAAAAATCAAATAAGATCCAATGTCTCGCGGTTTCCCCGGAGATCATCGGATCCAATGCACTCAAAGTACGATCGAACTGAACTCCAGTGTCAGTGCAGTCGTACCACATGCCAAGATACAAAAAGATGAAAGCCAAAAAGGCTCGGTCAAAGAAACCATTTGAACAGGTGGAAACGATGAATTGTAACCCAAGTATCAAAATCAGCGGATTGGGTGGAAAGAGTTCACCCGCACATACCTAGGCGTGGATGCCTGAAGTACCTTGACTGAGTCCAAGTCGGCGTAGTAGAATCCCGTAAGACTATCGGACGCAGGGCGTCTAACCACTTTGACAGTCAAGCGAAACAAGTACTCCTGGAGTGATCTGGGAAAACATCAAACATCACACAATCAGTCTCAGGGTTAGCATCCTCGTAAGACTAACGGACGCAGAGGCTCTGCTGTACCTTTCCGATGTTAGTACCGATCGGGAATGGAAGGGTTGCGATTGGGTACCCAGGTTGCAGCAAACTGCAGGGACAATCGCAACGTTTTCTCCAAACTCTCGCGGTTTGTGCGAGTTATCAATTTCCAGACAATCAACTGACTCAGATACAAAGGACAACAAAGATTCCAGACCACAATCAAGGAAAGAATGAATTGCAAACCAAGCATCAAAACCAGCAGATCGGGTGGAAAAGCCCACCCGCACATACCTAGGCGTGGATGCCTGAAGTACCTTGACTGAGTCCAAGTCGGCGTAGTAGAATCCCGTAAGACTATCGGACGCAGGGCGTCTAACCACTTTGACAGTCAAGCGAAACAAGTATTCCTGGAGTGATCTGGGAAAACATCAAAACATACAATCAATCACAGGGTCAGTAACCTCGTAAGACTGTCGACGCAGAGGCTCTGCTGTACCTTTCCGATGTTAGTACCGGTCGGGAATGGAAGGGTTGCGATTGGGTACCCAGGTTGCAGCAAACTGCAGGGACAATCGCAACGTTTTCTCCAAACTCTCGCGGTATGTGCGAGTGAGCGATCTCCAAACGATCAACTGGCACAGATGCAAAGGCAAGCAAAGATTTCAGAACATGATCTATGAATGACCGGGTCAGAAGTGGGGTGTCCACTCGCTTTGGCATTCGGTTGCACGCAACCTCTGCCAAAGAGGGGCATCTGTAGACACCCCACCTTCGGCTACACTGTTGGTAGAGATAGCTGGTTGAATGGAGGACCATACCCCCAAATCCCAAGTCCAAACTCAGCCAAACTCACCCTTGTAAGCCCCATTCCATAGCCCAGTTCAAGCCTGAACCCAGTCAACCCAGTCCTAAAAACCACCCTGAAAAACCCCCCATAAAAAAAGCCAGTCAAAAAATCCCAAAAAAGTCAAACTCACTGAGTCAACTCGCTGAGTTAACCCGCTGAGTCAACCCGTCAAGTCAACCCGTCGAGTCAAAACACCGAGTCAACCCGTCGAGTCAACCCGTCGAGTCAAAACACCGAGTCGACCCGCTGAGTCAACTCACTGAGTCGACCAGCGAGTCCAACAGCAGCCCCGAGGGAACGGCCGTACTCGCTGGAAACCGAGGAGCGGCCGTACGGGCGGCCCATGGCAGGCCGCCCGGACAAAATTACGCGATCTGCCACTCCTCGCTGCTATAAATACCCCCCTCCCCTTCTCATTTCAAAAAAGGCCATTCGAAGTCCAGTCGGTCCGAGAGCTCTGAGTCCATCTCTCCACCCTTTAGCCCATTTTTCCACCAAGGAGAGCCCGAGTGAGGAGAGTCTAACCCTGGTCCAGCCCAGCCTGACCACTGGTCCAAGCCTCCCAAGCCATCTAAGTCTTGATCCAGCCACTCGAAGCCAACCCTTGCGACACCTCCGTCCATCCAGCTACTCTTTTCCAGCATCATCTCATTTGCATCTAGCATAAGTGCAACATTTACTCTTCTTCCAACCCCCCTGCTTCACTGCAAGCACTTTGATTATTCAAACACACCACATGCATCTCGCATAAAGCACCTGTCAGTTTGAGCGTATGCTCTGGGCTTGCCCGTTGTTGGAACCTGCCCATCAGAAACTCTTACTGTTCAGACCTTGCATTCATGCTTCACCATAAAACACCTTGATTACTCAAGCACACATGCATATGTCTTTATATTAAAGCACCTGTCAGTTCGAGCGTATGCTCTGGGCTTGCCCGTTGTTGGAACCTGCCCATCAGAAACTCTTACTGTTCAGACCTGCATTCACGCTTCACCATAAAACACCTTGATCATTCAAGCACACTGCATACGTCTTACATTAAGCACCTGTCAGTTCGAGCGTATGCTCTGGGCTTGCCCGTTGTTGGAACCTGCCCATCAGAAACTCTTACTGTTCAGACCCGCATTCATGCATCATGTCATCCATGAGAATATACGAGGATTAAATTAGACTTTCAAGTATTCGATCGATTCTGTGAAGTAGAGACCGTACTTCGGTACGGGCAGTGTGTGGGGTGCTTAACCTCTTCCCACCCTGTAACCGTGATCTCTTACCTTGAATCTCTGACCGCAGATCAACAGGAGTCATTTTAGAGGAAGGAATCCTCGGATTCCCTTCTCTAACGTTTCTACGGGGTCTAGCCGACTGTAGATTCGAAGTAACTGGCTAGTGGCGACTCTGGTCTTATATAAATTCACTTAAACACATCCAGCTCAATACGACAACCAAACGAAGCCCTCGAGAACGAGGCAAGCCAGTGGCACAAACGGCGATCTCGCACTCACGCACCTCTTCTTCTTCTTCTTCTGAAAGGAAAGGGAGAGCGAACGTCGTGTGGGAGCGCGGGGAAAATCGGCGAGGGTCCACATGTCCCCAAGAGGTTTTCAATTGTAAGCATTCAATCCTCATTGTTTCGGTGTGGACCACTTGAGCTTTGGTCTATGATATTTTTTGTCCCATGACCTAAAATAATCTGACAAATTGGATGAATGATGTGGATCTAACATATACATCATGGTGGACCCATAGAACTTTGCCACATCAATAGGAACATACCGTGCTTAGTTGCACGGGCATGTGTTACCGGTCGCGGATAGGCTAGTCCTACACAAGGCGTGGTTTCAAATCTCCGTGGGCCCCACCATGATATATGTATTTTATCCACTCCGTCCATCCATGTCTACATCTTATGTTAAGGTATGATCCCAAAAATCAGACATATCCAAATGTCAGGTGGACCACACTAAAGGAAAACAGTGGGTATTGAACGTCCATTGTTGAAATTTTTTTGGGGGCCACATAAGTTTAGTATCAATCTGATATTTGTTTTTTCCCTTTACCTCGGTCTATTTGACATTATCAACATGTTGGATGGAAAAAAAACATTATAGTGGGCCCTAGGAAGATTTTAATGGTGGACGTTCAATCCCCACTGTTTTCTCGTGGTGTCGTCCACCTGAGATTTGGATCTTTGTGATTTTTGGCATAATGCCTTAAAAACAGATGGATAAATGGATGGACCGTGGATAAAACACATATATAATGGTGGGGCCCATAGAGATTTGAAACCATGCCTTATGCTAGTCCTAATGGGACTAGCCTATCCGCGCCCAGTGTTACCCGAGTTACATGTTAGTGGGTGTTGACTGGACCATAAGACCCACCTTGAATATATATCCCCACCATCCACCAGTTTTTATAGTTTATTCTAAAATATGGTTAAAAAAATAAAACAGTGATGATTGAATGCCACCATTAGAAAATTCCTGGGGGTCACTAAAAATTTGGATGAAGCTGCTATTTGTTTTTTCTCTTCATCCGAGTCTCTCTCTCTCTCTCTCTCTCTCTCTCTCTCTCTCTCTATATATATATATATATATATATATATATACATATATATATATATATATATATGATCATAACCCTCAAATTGGCATTTATCAATTAATATGAGATGTTTAATGGTCTAATTCTAGGACAATAATCGAAAGGTAATGATTGTTTTATTAAAAAAGACAATGCATGGTTCATCAATTCAAAGATTATATTTAAGAGATGTATGTGAATTGAGAATAGGTATACCAAATTTGGTGGCATGGCAATGACATATTTTGTCTCATACTTTATAAAAGATAGAAATCGAGATAACAGGGGCAAATATGACAAATTGTCAATTTTCAGACAATTGTTATTTGTACTTAACAAACATATTTTTGTGAAAAAGTATGCAATTTCAGATATTAGGACTTTTTTCGGACAAATATCAAACAGATTTTTTCAGTACATATAAGTACTAAAATCAGTACTTTAAGTTTTCAGCACTGAAGTTAATTTTCAGACCTCATTTTTCAGTTTACCAAACGGCACCTCAGTTTTGGTTTCCTACCTTAAAATGATCTCATAACATGGATGAGTGGTGTGGATATATAAACACATTATGGTGGGACCCACAGAACTTAATGACATCAACACACAACCGAAGTCGTTGGTGTGCGGCACACGACGCAATCTGCTTCCAAATCGCCGGATCATCCCAGTTAACTGAATCCCGACCGAGTGCGGATAGCTGTTACCCGGGTAACAGCTTAGTGGGTGTATCCTAACCGTGTGGGGCCCACCTTGATGTGTATATATATATATATATATTATATATATATATATATATATATATATATATATATATTATATATCCAATCCATCCATATGTTTTTTCATATCATTTTAGTACTCGATCCCAAACCCTAAGAAGATCCAAGTCTCAGGTGGACCATACCACTAGAAACAGCGATTATTAACCATTAATGTTTTTTTTCAGCCACAAAAGTTTTATATCACTCTGATTTTGTATTTTCCCTTCATCAAGATCTTCTCGACATTATCAACAGGTTTGATTGAAATAAAATTACTAAAAACTTACGATGGTATCTTTAGAATTTTAATGGGGAGATGCTCAATCACCACTATTTCCGGTGGTATGGTCCACATGATATTTGGATCTATGTAATTTTTGGTACCCCATTTCTCTAGAACGGATGGACGGCGTGGATATACAAAAAAAAAAAAAAAAAAAAAAAAAAAAAATCAATAAGATGGGCCGTACAGTTACCCGGGTGACACCTAATCCACAACCATCGCGAACGGGCACGAAAGTCAAAACCTTCGTTCTCGCGAGATACCCCACACGACTAACATACAGACATTTTAACAAAAATTACGACAATGCCATAGATTATTTGCGTTATCATCGCGAAGACGGATCAGTTCTTAGTTTCTTCACGTTTCCGACTCGAGAAGACTAACCTCCGTAACGGTCAAACCCCACAAAATATCGGCAGAAACCAATCGTATCAGTCGTATCGGCTGATACTGAGTCATTTCGCCCATTTAGCATTCTTCTACTTCTTCTCTCTTCTGTAAAAGCAACAGATGAATTCCTCCGTAACAGCTTCCCGATAAACCGCCTCCGACGAAACGCATCCGATTCCATCGGTGAGTCAACTCGTTCGTCTTTCTTCTTATCTGAAGAACTCTCTTTCTTCGCTGAGTTACTGAAAATAATCAAGGAATGCTTCCTTTTTTAAGATTTTTGTAATGATTGACATACACTTTATCAAGAAAGAAGAAAGAAAAGGGATTCATTATGAAAAATAGGGGGTGCAAAGTAAAAAAAAAGGCTTTTTTTTTTTGTTGGGATTTTGGTATATAAACCTGTCTTTTGGTCATTGCCATAAAACCCCCTCTATTATTACTATTCTCAAATAAACCCCTATCTAATAAAAAAAAGCCCCTAACATTAGTCTGCCATACGAGCTGCACACGAATCCGTTTACTGTGTTTTGTATATGTGTTGAGATTTTGGTTAACATCAAAATAATTGAAAATTTTGAAAATAAAATTGGAATTTCGTTTCCCTCCCAAAATATTTTGAAAACTGTGAAATGCTTTCTCCCACACCGCTTGGGGGTGTTTGGGGCATGATAATGGATGGATTAGGTGGGATGGAATTGCATTTGGTTCCGTGTAAATTCCATCTTATTTGGGGAGGATGGAAGGCTTGGGATTAGGTGGGATGGAATTGCATTGGATCCCATGTGGGATTTCTGTGGGATTTCAAAATCACACACACGTGAGCCCCACATTGATGCATGTGCTTTATCCATGCCGTCCATCCATATAAGTCTTTTATACATGACACTATGGTTATATACATGTTCAAGTGACAGACATCCGTTGTGAATTTGGTCCGTCGATTGCAATTCGATGATCCACCAAACGGGATTTTGCTAATCCAATGGTTTTTCCATGGTAAGTATTTGATCCCAAACATGGGATTGGATATGAAAATACCATGGGATTACCAGACATGTAATCATTGTGCAATAAATGATGCTAATCCCACCTAATACCATTCCATCACTTCTAATACCATGCGCCAAACACGCCCTTAGAGATGTGAAAATTTTCGGGTTTATAAGCTATCTTGTTGTGTGTTTGCTTACTTGGAGAAATGAGAGAGAGAACTTGGGTTGCGTGTACGCACTGGAACACATGTGCTCTCGTGCTGGCGAGGGCGTGGGCAGTGTGGCTGTAGAGACTGACTGTGTTAATCGAGTTCCTTCGGCTTCGGTGGTCCCTTCGTGATTGCTGCAAATAGGACCAAACAAGGCTTGTCGTATCCTGGAAGCAATTTGCTAGTAACCCGCCAGCGATCTCTGATCTGAGAGGAGAGGGGACGAATCACGCTGTAAGGATACGTATCTCATACGTGCTTCAACCTGATTCAAATAATTTTAATCATGCTGTAAGGAACGTATCTCATACGTGCTTCAGCCTGATTCAAATAATTTTATTTATTTTTCGGTGTCCAAAATTATATATTTTGGAAATTTACCCAACAATATGATCAAAATGCCCATAGCTACTAACTTACCTAACCATTCCTGGGCCTACCGATATGCTTATATGTGATCCAACCCGTTTATAAGGTTATTTCTACCAATATGAGGGAAAAAGATAAAGATCATCTTGATCCATAACTTTTGTGGGCCCAATGAAGGTTTTAGTGGTGGGCCAATCCCAATATTTCTTGCCAGATTTTGGGATTATGTCCTAACATGTAGTGACTGAATGAATGGACGGAGTGGATGTCATATAGAGATCGTGGTGGGCCATGCCATTTCCATGCCCAAACAGTCATTTCCTTAAGGGCCCGTTTGGATTTGTAAAAAGCATTGGAAAGGAAATAGTGTTTCTCAGGAACCTTATTGTAGGCAATCGTAGGAAAGGAACATAGTTTTCCTTGCTTGTTTTTTTCACAAGATTTTCCTAGACTATTTGGACCTATTTTCAATTTTTTTGTTTGGCAAAACAAAAAGTTTCTTGAAAAAAATTTCCCATTAGTTATTAGCACGTGTCAAATTACCACAATTGGCAAGTATAGGACGCTAGACAAGGAACAAATTTTCGTGGCATACACTACATATGTGGGATGCTTAAAGTTGAACTGTGGCATACATGGCACATGAGGTGCTTGAAGCTGTATGGTGGCACGTGGCCCAAGGGGCACATTGGCACAATTAACATGCAAGCACTTAAAGCTAAAGGGTAGCACTTGGCATATATGCAGTATTTGAAGATGGACAAAGGCACATGTGGGTTGTTTTGCACACTTAAGGTGAGTGCAAGGATGCCAAGTGCCTCTAACCCTTGGTTGAAGGGTCTCCTATAACCTTGATGTGGTATAATGAAAGGCACCATGTTCCATATTAAATGTGGGGCTGGTTGTGAAAAGTAAAGATTCCCCTATGTGAAATAACGACGTTGCCTTTTTCACTGTGGGGCTTGCATTTGAGGTTCGCACGTGACTCTTTAATGGCATTGTCCAAATCACGTAATCTGCAATGGCAATGTGTACCTTTGTGCCATTACAGGGATCGCCAACGTGGGGGTTATAGAGACCAAATGGCTCGTTGGCGCACGTGGTGTTCTAATGGCATGTCGAAATCACAAGGACCAAATCACATTGGCAAACGTGGAATATGTGAGGCTATTGAAGGTGGATGGTAGCACATTTGGGTTTTAAGTCTTCGAATACTCATTTTCCTTCTGTTGTGGGAAAAATCCCTTTCTTAGGAGTGGAGGTGGAAAAGTAAATTATTGATTTTTCAAAAAAAAAATGTTAGTAGGAAATTGTGGTTCTCACAATTTCCACAAAGAAAGGCTTCACCAACAAAAATGGAAAGTTTGTTCCATGGGAAATGGTGTTTCCTTTCCTTTCAATGATTCCAAACGAACCCTAAGGGCAAAATTGTCATTTCCATACCTAATGGTCTTTCAGTCTCTTTTCTCTAATCAAAGTCCAAATGGGGGTATGTTTGACCCTATGTTGAAAAGATAGGGGTTTTTTTGGGAATAGTAATGAGTGAGGGGGTTTTATGACAATGGGCCAAAAGATAGGGGCTTATATGTTGAAATCCCTTGTTCAGTAAAATTATCATACTCCAATTGATGATGGTGCATTTTGTGCGCATGATAAAGGAAGTTTGTAGCATTGCTTGGCCATCCAACACCTCTAGTTCTCCGTTGTACTAGTGGCATTCACAAGGTGTGATTGGAACTGTTGATCTGGTGGTCACCATGTGGGGGGCCATTGTTCACAAACCCGGCAACACCTTGTTGTTGTGCAAATGGATGGTTTAGAAAAAGTTCAGCAAAAATGGAAAAAGCAACAGCCTACATTCAATGATGGTTGGATTGTCAAATCATGGTGGATTATGGGATGTGGACATTCCATATTTTAACCCACCAGATCAATGGTTGTAATCGCCCTAGATGATTGTCACCTGCACAGTGAAGATGATAGGATGGGCGAGCAACCATCTCCAACATGCTCGTGAGTGGTTGCAGTTGTGTTGGAGATCAAAAGATCTTGGGCACCATCAGCAAAACTTCTCTATTGGGGAATGTTATTGTTGTCTATCTTGTCGGGCAGTGATGTGTTTAGTTCTCCAGTGAGTGGGGTTTCTCTACTGATGTTCCATACTGGATGGTTTTTCTGTCATCATTGAAATTTGATAGAGCGCTATACAATTGTCAGCTAAAGTAGCAGCAGCCTTTGTTCAGGCCAGCATTATTTACAGTTCGGTCCACTTTCATTATCTAGATCATTTGTCTGGTGGGCCCCACCATGGCTGGGAATTGTATCTAAACTTCCCTCCA
>PVNU02003889.1:0-98753 GCA_003013855.2 Liriodendron chinense | reverse complement strand
GAGATAGATGTTTGCTAATTGATTTTGATTTAGTTAGAGTTCTAATCATTGGTCGTAGTCAGGTCTAGTGACAGGATTTGACGAAAGTTATGGTTTCTGAATCTCAACTAGATTAGAAAGAGGCTTGGATTATACAATTGAGTGTGCTCAAGGCCTGAGCATTATTGTGGGAATCGAATCAATGAACACGCAACTATTTTAGATAAGTGTTGATTGAACCGCTCCATATTCCGATTGGATAGAGATAGAAATTCAATTCCGATTGAGTTGTGAGAGACCAGTTGTGTTGATGCATTGAAAATCGTCAAAAGTAGATCCTTGGCGCTTTAGTGCCTTTATAGATTATTATTACCTCTCATAATTACTGTTTAATTTGAATCATTATTTTTAGATTTAGATCTTAATGTGATTTCAACAATAGGTGTTTTAGATAAATTATGAGAATATCTACATATAAATCTCTATAGGACGATACTCGATCTTTTCGAATTATTACTACTTTGCAACCCTACACTTGGGGAGCGAGCAAGTTTTTGGCACCGTTGTTGGAGATTTGATACGGTATTTTCAGAATTTTCCTGAGATAACTTTTAGTTGAGATTGTGTTAAGTTAGATTTAGGATTTGTCTTGCTTTCTAGACTAGGTTTTCTTCGAATCTCAGAATACTAACTTAGTTTTATTTTGATTTTGCAGGATTCTGACATAAAATTTTTAATTCAGGTTCTATCCTTCTACCCCTCTTACTATATAGTTTCATATTTTTTTTTGAAGTTGGGTTAAATCTTAGGCTTGTTTAAGTAGTTCATGCCCAAGTGGATTCGTGATCACACTCATCGATTGCTAAGTGATGAAGTAATTGTTGAGGGGATGATAGAGAGCCTCATGCCAGAAAAAGTCATAATCTTCCTAATTTTACTAGAGAGATGACTGAGAATCAACCCAATCAAGGGGGCTAATCAAAATCAAGCCTAAAACTTTATTGATATTGATGAGAAGAAGTGGGGATGCACCTCAACCTAGGATTTTACGTGACTATTTACAACCTGCTAGGACGAGTACTCCCTCTTGCATAATTTTCCCTCACAATGTGGGAGACATTGATTTAAAACCAAGGTTGATCCAAATTCTTCCCAAATTTCATGGACTCGACTACGAAAGCATTTATCTACACATTAAGGAGTTCGAAGAGGTTATTGCCACAATAAACTATGATAATGTAACCAAGGATACCATAAAACTAAAATTGTTTCATTTCTCCTTGAAAGAGAAGGCCAAATCATGGCTACATTCCTTAAGGCCAATGTCTATTCGGACATGGGCGAAGATGACTCGGGAGTTTCTTAAAACGTTCTTCCCAGCTCATCGAACCAATGCGCTGAGAAGGGCCATAATGAACTTCGCCTAAAAAGAATATGAAACCTTCTTCCAATGTTGGGGTAAGTGAGCTATTAAACGCATGCCACATCATGGCTACGAACGGTGGAGGCTGATTAGTTTCTTCTATGATGGACTAACTCAGCTATATGCCAATTTGTGGAGATGATGTGCAATGGGGAGTTCATGAGTAAGGAAACAGAGGAAGCTTGGGACTATTTTGACATGTTGGCTTAAAACACACAATCATGGGATACATCTAAGCCGACAAGTTCAAAACAGTCCAAAGCCAAGGAAAATGGAGGAATTTATGTTTTAAATGATGAAGATGATCTGAGTTCTAGAGTGGTTAATCTCACACAAAAAGTCGAGGCTATGGAATTAAGGAAAGTTGATACAAGTCAATAAAGGCGGGCAGTTGAAACTATTTGTGGTTTTGTGCTTCCAATGTGCATCAAACGTAGGATTCTCCTACAATTCCTGCATTTTAAAAACTTTTATATGAACAATCAAATGCCTTAAATTGTTATCAACATCCTTTTAGTACTACAAACTCAAACACATTGTTGGGGTCCCAAAAGTAAGATCCCCGAAACGATGATTCCAAATGCCCAAACCATCACTCGGTCAAATTTAGGGCCAGTGCATCGGAAATCACGGCACGAATCGCGACACACACACACCAGACTTGACAAAAAAAAACATGAACTTGGGCCAGTGGTGGACCCCACCGGTCATCATGATCGAAAACCCCAAAATTTGGGAGGGATACCTCAATTATGAAGAAATAGGACCAGTGCATCGACATTCATCGCAAAGCGGACCCCACAAATCCCCCAATTGCAAAACCCAAGATTGGAGGGACACGAATACGTCCAGCGCATTCAGAAATTAATTTAAGGACGCACTGATCCCAGCGCATCACAAAAGTCCTCCAGCGCATCAAGAAATTCGGACGACTTGAATTTCAGGACGCACTGCCTGCAGCGCGTCCACAAATTCGCCCGGCGCATCATGTAATTCAGTCATTTTGAATTTCAGGACGCACTGCCTCCAGCGCGTCCGAAAATTCGTCCAGCGCATCAAAAAATTCAGGCATTTTCGAGACGCACTGACAGCTGGCGCGTCCTGCAAATCGGTTTCCGAACTCTGCCATTTGAGACGCGCCGAGTGACTTTAAATGACGCGCCGACCCAATTTCTCGACGCGCTACACGTGTCGACCGCCTATTGGGCGACTTTACCTATAAATACCCCTCCCACCACCTCATTCGGACGATTCAGCGAGAGAGAGAGAACCTCGTCGCCGAAAAACCTTTTTCCGATCACTGGAATCCCTCGCCGGAAATCGCTTCGCCGGTCACAACAGGTCTAAATGAAATAACTCAAGTCACCCTTTTTGACGCGCTGATCCCAGCGCATCATAAAAGTGATCCGGCGCATCAGAAAAACCCTTGGCGGATCACATCATTCATTAATAAAGTTATTTTTAGACGCACTGGCCCCAGCGCATCGCAAAATAGGCTAGCGGATCAGAAAAATACATTCATTAACAAAGTTATTTTTTTTGATGCACTGGCCCCAGCGCATCGCAAAATAGGCCAGCGGATCAGAAAATACATTTTTGGACGCGCTGGCCCCAGCGCATCCAGAAAATCAGGCTAGCGGATCGCGAAAATCAGCACTTTGAGCGTTCACCTCAGCACCTTTAAATCTTCATTTTATGACGTTTTCAAGCCCCATTTGGGCCTATTTTGGGTATTTCGAGCATTCCGGACGCAATGGAACGGTCAAATGACTCATCCAGGCTGCCCGATGAGCAGAACGCGAGCCTTCGGGATCCGACCCGATCCAACGAGACGAATGGAGCAATCCTCCCGAAGAGGGGCCACCAGTGCCCAGAACTACACTGATGTATCATCATTACATGTACTATCATAATGTGACCCGGATTCAGGCCCGGACTAAGCAAAAGGGACTATGGTTAACACGATAAACTATACCAGGAGAGTTCTAAACTATCACACACAATTTGTTAAAGGCTGATACTTCAAGAACAGTCGATGCCCTACCCATCCAAACGGCATCCGCTGGTTGAGCTGTTCAGGTACACACGACTGCGAATGGACTTCCCGAGGTCACCTGTCCATACATTGACAGGCGCGGGCCTAGAGTCGTCCTTCCCGGCCATAAACCCTGACAGTCTCAGCCCGGATCTCCGGTCAAAACATGGGACATAGACATCCGACTCGTACAAAGACGATTCAGTCTATAACAGAACACCAAAATACAACAAACACAGGTCCCCGCGACCATACAAATACAGGTCTCCGCGACCATACAAATACAGGTTCCCGCGACCATACAAATACAGGTCTCTACGACCACCAAAACACAGGTCTCCGCGACCATGAACTCTGAGACCATAGTCCCCGCTGATTAGTCTTTTGCCTTTTAATCAAGGGTCATCGATCATTCGATGTAATTAAGGGCTCGTGCCAGATCACGGCCTGGAATGTACAAGACCTCAGAATCTCTGGGATAAAACTCGCCTTGCGATATCTTTTCTCTTGTGTACTTTTGTGAATGCTTGTGATTGCCTACGAATGTTTCTATTATTCAGAACCCCAGAGCAATTAAACACCACATTTCAGAGAATGTTCCCCGCGGTTCATTCTCTAGTTCTAACAAACTGGCGACTCTTCTGGGGATCGAACTATACCAGAATCTCTGGTTATATCTGAATATAGGAACACTCTAAGATCAATCACTTACAAACACGAATCTACGCATAAGAAAAGTTACCGCGAGGCGTAATGTTTCGGCGCCCTTCGTGCGCCAAACTGGCGACTCTCAACGGGAACGTTCTTCCCTTCATCTTTAAGGCAATAGACATTTAAAAGGTTTTCGAACCCACAATTTCCACAATTACACGTATTTTGTCTCCTTCTTGCTTATTTTGTCGGTTTATGCACTGCGATCAATGGGCTCATACTCCCGACCGCGCTTGTGAACTGTTCTAACGATTTTTATGACACAACAGAATTAGCAAGATATTAGGACAGACAGAAGAAATGGCATGCTCAATGACCAGTTCGTGCACCTTCCTTACCACTGGAGGCTTCAGCTTCCCTCGCTTCATCCCCACCACGACGACTGCTTCTAGTTCAGGATGGCAGTTGGTCGAAACGCGCCGGCAGAAGAAAGAGCAGAAGAAAGCAGCCAGCTTAGCAGCATACAAGAAGGTGAATGTTGCAAGACCTCGCTCCGCAACCAAGTGACAATGGCAACCAAAACAAGGGCAGAAGATTTCCACCAACTGTCAGGCCGCATCAACCACGTCCTTGTTGCCTGCGATGACGATGGAACAGTTTCCGCCATTGTCCAAGACCACCCGTGCCACACATAAATCAACCAAAACCGCGATTGCGAGGAGCTCCCAGCCAGTGATAATTCCCAAGCCAGGACAGGGGCAGGCTCAGAAGGCCCGACCAGCGATGATCGCAATGGTTCAGGTAGCAGAGGCAGAGGAGGGATCATACGAAGCAGACGAACTGCCTACAGTCCAAGATCAGATCAATAGATTAGTTCAGGCTAATCGGGAAACGAATGAACGAATTAGGGTAATTCAGGAAGCATTGACCACTTTAATAGCTCAGAACGCTACTCGAAGTCTTGTACCCCCTACGCGCCCGTCAGCCGAGGAATCTCAAGGGGCAGCAGAAGGGCCAGCTAGTGCCGAGCCACCCACCCAGGCCAGGAGAGCTCCAGTGGAACGAATAGCGGTCTCGACTGCGCAAATGACGAGAGAGGAACTGTCGCAAACAATTACAAGTCTCATGCGACAAGAGAAGGAGAAGGAAAGAGGAACTGGGTACAAATATCAGGTCCCATACCCGCTGGAGATAGAAGAAATACCGTTTCCGGTCAACTTCAGATGTCCGGATTTTGAAAAATTTGACGGTAGGGGATCGCCAGAGGAACATATCACTCGTTTCCTCACAGCATTGGGGAATTGGTCTACCGTCCCACAGTACTGTATGCGTTTATTCGGGTCAACGCTGACAGGGAAGGCTTTTCAATGGTACATGTCGCTACCAGCAGGATCAGTGAAGTCATGGGAGCAAATGCGAGACAGTTTTATCTCAAAATTCTTCTCTATAGAAAGAGAAACATCAGTAACAGATCTGGCCTTGATCAGACAGAGACAGGGCGAACCCGTGGAGAGGTTCATGGACCGATGGGGGACGATAGCCGCTCAATGTCAAGAGTTACCTAGCGAGAAAGAACAGATAAAGATGTGCATGCGAGCCCTGGACCCAATGATATCATACGGGTTGTCAGGGAATAGTTTTCACTCTTTCCGAGAATTGGCCACCAAAGCACACCTGGTAGAAGAAGCCGCAGCACGGGTGAACCTCAGGCCAGAAAGGCAGAAAAGAGGAGGAGTAAGGATTGCCGAAACGCACAACATAAGCAAAGGTAAAAGTACGATAGATCGGAAGCGGCCCGCCGTGGAACCTAAGACAGATACGAAACCAACGCCTACCCAAGACAAAGGCAAGAGGCCCTACGCTTCTCAAAGAATAACAATAGCCGAGAGAGAAAGAGCCAACGGCCCATACACCTTCGACATGGCCGACCTGATCCCCATCATGGAACAATTGGTGGAAGAAAAGGTAATCCACTTGCCAGAACCGATTCGGCCCCATGAGGTTGGGAAGGTAGATGATCCCCGATATTACAAATACCATCGGTGTCTGAGCCACAAGACAGAGGACTGTTTTAGTCTAAAAGGAAGAATACAGGGGTTGATCAACCAAGGGGTGATCAGTATGAAGGCACCGGAAACGACAACGAAGGAAACAGCGGGGGTAGTTTCAGCCTTCCCCTCAGGCGAAAACAACCAATTGTACATTCTGTTCCCCGAACCTGAAGAACCCTGGACTTTGGTTAGCAGCCAGAAAAGGCTCGAGAACCGAAGAAGACTCCTCGACCGCAAGAAGAAAGGGACGAAAAAGAAGGGTAGCCAAGAGAAGAGCCGACTTATAGAGGCTCAGGTACATTGCGCGATGGTGTCATTTACAGAACAGCCATTAACAGAAGAGACATTGCAGGCAGGTAAAGAAGAAGTTAACGCCGTCATCCTTCGATCCGGAAGGCAAATGCCGGAGCGCATCCGGCCAGAACCAGTCGACCCGATGCAAGAAGACGGAAACCCGGATATACCCTCAACAAGGCCCCAGGGGCAGAAGTTGAAAGAGAAAGTTGTCGAGGCCACGTCCAGTCAGCCGGAGCCAAGACAAGGGGCAGCACCAGTAGTGTATGATGTCGTATCACACCTGCGAAGGGTCCCGGCTCGTCTGAGTATATACGACGCCTTGTGTCTCTCAAAGGCATACAGGGAAATGTTGATCAACGCGCTGCTAGACAGTGAAGCCAGAGAAATGATGATGACAGAAATCGAAGCAGAAATGAGCGATCCGGATAAATTTTGGGAAGGAAATGCACCAATCCAGCAAGCGATGCAGATAGATCACCCCTCTGTAATCACATTCTCCGAAGAGGACCGCACGATTGAAGCAACAGACCACAACCGTCCGTTGATGGTCACGGGAACGATTAGAGATACGGAAGTTAAGCGATGCATGCTTGACGACGGGTCCGCAATAAACATCATGTCGTTGAAGACACTACAGAGGTTAGGTTATAGACCATCAGCCCTGCGACCCAGCACCATGGTCATTCAAGGGTTCAATCAAGGCAGCCAGCGCACTCTAGGGTCAATCACCGTAATGCTAGAAATCAAAAAGCTGAAGACAAGAGTAACATGTCAAGTAATCTACGCAGTGACAACGTATAATCTTCTGCTAGGGAGGCCGTGGCTCCATCAGAATCGCGTTGTTCCCTCGACCTATCATCAATGCTTCAAATACAACAGAGAGGGAGTTCAGTACAGAGTGGCAGCAGACCCGAAACCGTATACAATCGCGGAATCATTCTTGGCTGATGCTAGATACTACGACCCGGTCGACGAAAGAGAGGTCACAAAGAAGCCCGATGAAACGCAGAAAGGGCAAGGGGCGAAACCGAAAGTCAACAAGTTCGAACAGAGAGGCAAACCTCAGTTCATTACTCAGAAAGAAGCCGCAGGTCAGCCGGCTAAAGAACCTCAAAGGACCACCAAGAAATTTTACATAGTCCCGAAGCACTTGCGACAGCCCGGGCAGTCCGTCCTAGAGATGATATCGAATCAGCACATGAGTGTGCTCAAATCTAGCTTCAACATGCCAGTACCGAAAATAGGAAGAGGTTAAGCCTTTCCCAAGGCTCCTAACCAGTTTGTGGTACCGCCGAATGCCAATACGAAGAAAGAAATCAAATTCTATTCAGTATCAAGTGAATCTGCGCAGTCTAGGGATGAGGCTGAGAAATCACCTCGCTTACCACAACCGATAGAAGAGGGAAGGTACAGTGAGGTCAGCCGTAACATCATGAGGAATATGGGCTTCTGTTACTCAGAATCGACCCCGAATGGTAGGATGTTAGCACCGTTCGAAGAAAACACTAAAGTCCTACCAAGTAAGAGAAGGGTTAGGGGCAAAGATGAAGATTAGACATGTCAACATGGTGACAATCAATCCTACAGAAGAGGTACAGCCACAAGAGGTAATCGACGTCATTCAACCCAGTGCCGCACCGCTACAGATAGAAGACGGGGGACAGCCCATGATAGATGAGCTTGAAGAAATAAACCTGGGAACCCTAGAAGATCCCAGAAATACATACCTGAGTAAAAATGTCCCAGACGAGGAGAAAGAGAAATACATTCAGCTATTGAAAGAGAACCGGGACATGTGTTCGCTTGGACATACTCAGAAATGCCAGGGCTTAGTCCAACAATTGCAATGCACAAGTTGGGCATCCTGAAAGGGAAGAAAGCGGTCAAACAACCTCAACGACGATTCCACCCAGACATAGTGCCCAAAATCGAAGAAGAAGTCGAAAAGTTAATCCAAGCCGGGTTCATCCGAGAGGTCAAATACCCACAATGGATCTCAAACATTGTGCCAGTCAAGAAAAAGAGTGGTCAAATCCGAATCTGTGTAGACTTCCGGAACCTCAATGAAGCATGCCTAAGGATGATTTCCCACTGCCTATCCCGGAGCTACTGATCGACAGCACAACAGGGTACGCGGTGATGTCCTTTATGGACGGTTACTCAGGGTATAATCAGATTCGTATGGCCCCAGAGGATGAGGAATCGACAGCATTCCGTACAACGCTGGGCATATACTGTTACCCGCGTGATGCCGTTTGGGTTGAAAAACGTAGGGGCAACGTATCAGCGTGCGATGCAGGTGATCTTCCAGGACATGATGCATAAACATGTCGAATGCTATGTAGACGATCTGGTAGTGAGGTCGGCCGGGCATGAACAACATAGAGAGCATCTAAGGCAAGTGTTCCAAAGACTGAGAAAGAAAAGCCTTCGCATGAATCCATTAAAGTGCGCATTCGGGGTTTCCTCTGGCAAGTTTTTAGGATTTGTTATCAGACATCGAGGCATAGAAATCGACCCTACGAAGATTAAGGCGATCAGGGAAATGCCACCCCCGAAGAACCTCAAAGAACTAAAAAGCTTCCAAGGCCGGGTCGCGTACCTAAGAAGGTTCATCTCGAACTTGTCCGGTCGTTGTCAACCATTTTCGCGCCTCAACAAGAAAGGAATACGGTTTGAGTGGGATGACGCTTGCCAAAAAGCGTTCGACTCTCTGAAGGACTTACTCGAAAAATCTCCAGTCCTTGCAGCACCAATCAAAGGGGAGCCACTAATCCTCTACATTGCTGTCGGTGAAAATTCACTTGGAGCCCTCTTAGCCCAGAAGAACGAAGAAGGGAAAGAAAGCGCACTCTATTACCTTAGCCGCACGTTGGTGGGAGCCGAGTTTAATTACTCAGCAATCGAGAAAATCTGTCTGGCACTGATCTTTGCTGTCAAAAAGCTTAGACATTATTGCCTTTCTCACCAGATAACGTTGATATCCAAAGTGGATCCCCTCAAGTTTCTCATGAACAGGCCCATGTTGTCTGGGCGGCTGGCCAAGTGGGCCCTGCTCTTGTCGGAATTTGACTTGACATACATGCCGGCTCGGGCCGTCAAAGGGCAAGCTATCGCAGATTTCCTTGCCGCACATCCAGTACCAAGCGGTGAAGAAATAGAATACGACCTCCCAGACGAGCAGGTCATGGCGACTAATGAAGCACGCCATTGGGAGATGTATTTCGACGGCGCAGCCAGAGCGGTAGGATCAGGGGCAGGAGTTATATTCATCAGTCCGCAAGGGGACCTGCTACCCTATTCATTCACGTTAGTCCCGGCATGCACCAACAACGAAGCAGAGTACCAGGCTCTTATTATTGGATTACAGTTGGCCCTGGAAATGCAAATCAAGGAAATACGTATCTACGGTGACTCTAGGCTTGTCATCGGACAATTGATGACAGAGTACGAAGTCCGCAAACCCGAATTATCGCCCTATTGTCACCAGGCGCAGTCCATGTTCAATCAGTTTCGAAACAGCAGTATCTCGCATATACCGAGGCAGGAGAATGTGCGAGCAGATGCACTCGCCAGTTTAGCCGCTGCTTTGGCTAACCCCGGAGGCAGCCCACTTCAGGTAACGATTGAAGAAAGAAGAATCCTGCCGACGACCGCGCTGCGCAATGGAGAATCAAGTGCCAATCCCGTTTGCTGCTTTGAGATCACAGCGGAAGATGATTGGAGAAAATCATTCATTGACTATCTGAAGTACGGATTTCTGCCAGAAGAGCCCAAAACGCGCACACAAATCAGAAGACGCGCCAACTCATTCATACTCCAGAATGACGTACTTTATAAACGATCGTACGAGGGAATGCTGCTGCGGTGTCTAAACCAAGATGAGGCACGTAACACCTTAAAAGAAGCTCACGGAGGAGGATGCGGTGCTCACCAGGGAGGGAAGAATTTACATCATCGCGTGCGACACATGGGTTAGTACTGGCCTGCTATGGCAAAAGACGCGATAGAATACGTAAAGAAGTGTCACCAGTGTCAAGTTCATGCCGACATCATACATTCACCACCGGAAGAATTGCATCAGTCGGTAATGTCCTGGCCTTTTGCAGCCTGGGGCATGGACGTGATCGGGCCGATCAGTCCACCATCCTCCCAGGGGCATCAGTACATCCTTGCAGCGACCGACTATTTCTCTAAATGGGCTGAGGCAGTCGCCCTGAGAAACGTGAAAGCCAGACATGTTGAAGGTTTCATCCGTCACACCATATTATACCGACATGGTATCCCCGAGAGAATCACCACGGACAACGGGACGCCCTTCAAGAATGCTACTGTCGATAAACTGTGCGCAAAATTCAAGATCAAACATTGCTACTCATCGCCCTATTATCCTCCTGCGAATGGATTGGCCTGAAGCATTCAACAAAACTATTGTGAAGATTCTGAAAAAGACAGTGGGAGAAAATAAGAAGGACTGGGACAGACGGTTGCCCGAAGCACCGTGGGCTTATCGAATTACACACCGCACGGCCACCCGGGCTACGCCCTACTCACTGGTATACGGTACAGAAGCCGTGATCCCAATGGAGATACAAGTTGAATCGCTACGGGTCGCTCTCCGACACTCCATGACGACCGAGCATAATGCCAAGAGCCGGATGGTCGAGCTCGATGATTTAGACGAAAAAAGGCTCGCCGCACAACAAAGACTCGAAATATATCAAAAGTAAATTTTCGCCGCGTATGATAAGCGCGTCAGGGGCAGATCATTCAAGAAAGGCGATCTCGTACTAATGATGAAGCGTCCGGCACCGACCCAAGGGCTGAAAAGTAAATTCGACCCAAAATGGGATCCCGTCTGCATCATCGACGAAGTATATTCCAACGGAGCCTATCGGGTAATAGATTGCAAAGGGCAGGGCATCAGTTCGCTAGTGAATGGCCGATTCTTGAAAAGATATTACACTTGACATAAACTTATCATCGCAAGTTGTAAATAGCCCAGTAGAGGGAATGTAATAGAGTAGATGCCAAAAGAAAAGATGCCATGCAATGGCTAAACTAAAATGCTAATCATCTGCTTTATGCTTACGCAGGTATTGAAAGGGTCACCAAGGCTCGAGACACGTCAAGCAGGACACCATGCCTTTTCGAGATTATTAAAATCAAGAAAAGCCCTAAGCCGAGGCTCGGCTACATCCTCGTGCACATGCGTAGGTTTAAGTCCTGACAGGGGGGCGTTCCTTTCTAAATAGCACAATCTATTTTGCATTCGAACTCAAGAGGAACAACAAGCAGGCTAAAAAGCACAATATGAACTCAGCATCACAATAGTATACATAATGATACGACATTCGTTACAACGTGTTTTAAATTACAAAAGAATCATCATTATTACAGCCTAACCATCTAAAGTTCTCAAACATTGCTCCAATAGATTAACTGCAGACTCCACAATCGCCTTCTGTCTTGCCTCAGCCTCGGCCAAGACTTGGGCAGGGTCAGGAGTATCTTGAAGAGATCGCCGCAGCTCCGTAATTCGTACCCTCACGATGTTACACTCCGCCTTGCGTTGGTCCATGGAAGACTGCAGGCTTGCTTTCTGACCACCGAGTTTCGAAAGTTTGAAATGGACGACAGAATGTTCAGCACGTAATCGGGCCATCTCATCCTCAATTTCTGCGAGACGCCTGGTGGCCTCTTGGTGCTCAGTATCTACAGCCTGCCAATCCTTCTGCACTGCGGCCACATCCGCCTCGTGCAACTCTAGTTCCGGAAGAAGGGACCGCAACTGACCGCGTTTTTCTTCAACAGAGGGGTCAGTCTTAAAGTGCCTCGCATCGTTCACTCGAGCCACGCCATCTTTGAATTGTGACACATGGCTGACTATCGAAGAAATGTCGACTCCAAGCCACGTAGCAGTGAGTTCCAACGCCTGCAGTGCCTCATCCAAGATAGACCCTTCGTCTCCTTTCCTAAGCGAATCGACGATGTCGGACAGTAAGCTCTTCAGAAGGTTCGCCTTGGTCCTTGATAAGCCTCGGAGAGATGAGAGGAATGCCTCGGGCAAGACTACAGGAACCGGGACGCTGGCAGGGGCAGTGGCTGGTAAAAGAAACAATAAACATTAGCACACTAGAGAAAGAAGAGAAGCAAGCAAACGATAAAGGAAAGTAGTATACCAGTAGGGATTTCATCACCCGGTGCACTAGTTGAAGCAACAGGTCTCGACGAGCTAGGGGCATATCCAATCGCGACTTCCGCTGCCGACTCAGGCATTTCAGGGGAAGAAAGAATAACGACCTCAGGGGCAGAGATAGCTTGGACTGGTTCGGTAGTCAAGGATACTTCGGCAACAGGCTCTGGTACACTAGCAGCATCTGCAGGCATGGTTCCTCGGGAAGGGAGTGGCGCCACTTCCTCAGCAACAACAGATCTCGCCTCAGGAGTGGGGCTAGGATTCGCCGCAGCCTCGGTTATATTGACAGGATCGCAAGAGGGGGGTCTTCAGCTCGCGGCTCACCATCGATGTCCATAGGGACGGGTTCTATGTCTACCTCAGGAACAGATCGCTCATACACTGGCTCGCTACCTTCACCTCCCTCCACAGGACGATCTCCGCTGAGGCCCGCCTGCGAGCTCATCTCCCCTTCCCCCCTTGGCCCGCTTGCATCATCGGTCGGGACGCTGCCGGCGGCATGGGAGAGTCGACTCCGTGCCTTCTCATCCCTGAAAAGCCTCAATAGGTCCTTTATTTTCTTTCCTCCGTCAGAAACAGAGACGCGATGAGCAGTCTTTATGCGAGGCCTAGAACGTTCAGGAGACGGTTCGGAATCACTATCCCCGGGAACAGAATGTCTGGACAGGCTCGTCCGACCTGCTGGGCTCTGGCCGCGACCTCCCTGACCACCGGACGGCGGAGTACCTGCGATCGCAACAATATCTCCCTCGTCGCCACCCTCTCCACCCTCTCTGGTGACCTCCTCACCAATATCACCCCCTCCATCATTGCCATCACCAGCGTCATCATCATTTTCGTCTCCTCCGCCGTCATCAGCAGCATCTTCCTCGTCACCATCCTCATCATCGGCGGCCTCGCCATCATCATCATTGCCAATATCATAACGCTCCCTCTGCTCCTCTGCCATGGGACCGACGAGTGGGGAATCCAGGTTCCCTTGTAGCGTGATCCTCTGGCCATAAGCGACCCACCCTTCGAGCGTGTGCTCGGGTTTCTCATGATCTATTATAACGTTCAGGGAGGTCATGAACTTCTGCACGCCCGGAGTAGCCAGTTGGCGGAGCGGCTCTGCCACATAACCTAAGCCGTCGGCAGGAGTAGGATTGACAATCGGAGGGGAGACGAAGACAGGATCGGTTACGTGTCGGTTGTTGCGGATCAAGGAATATTGGTGAGCCCACCACCGCATCCACCCATATGTGGCGCCAGGGACATACTCTGTGCCCGGGACAATGAAAGAACAACCCGACCTAGTAAGCAGAAGCTGTCGCCATATCCACTTCCAATGGATCGGTCCTGTGCCGTATGCCCGCTGCTCTCTCGTCACTGGTTCGAGCGACTCCGATACCCCTTGATCATAACCGAACTGCCTGGCAAATCGGTTCGGGTAGTATGACTCTCTCCAAAACTCAGCGCCCTCTCTTAAAGGCAGCGAGCTCGGGCGAATGGACACCAAGAACGAGCGGTGATAAGAACTGAGGCTCTCGTCATCGTCGAGCAGGTCTGGATCCTCACTGTTGGTCCCCGAGAAGAGGAAGAAGTCGACTTCATCATGACGAGCTATCTCTGCCTCGATAGTCGCCAAGTTTCCGCTTATCATCTTCCGTTTCTGAAAAGCGTGTAGCGGAACAGATCCCCTCTGGATAAAGTCCTTGAGCTCCATGCCATAGACCCATGGGAAATAGACTCCAAGCCATCCCGAGAAGAAATGCCACCCGCAGTAAGAAGAATTTAAACTGAAGGAAGCCGAACCCTTATTGCTGATGACGCCGCCAAAGGCCTGATATATGGAGCACAATACCACCGGGGCCAATGCGTAGCGATGGCCGTTAGCCAGACTCCCTGCAACAGCAAAGCAGGAGACCCTCACACTATCCGCCTGCTGGGAGCTCGGGAGGGCCACACAGCACAGCCAATAGGCTAAAAACCCAGCGAGTTCGCAGGTGGGAGAGAGCTTGTTTGGCTGTGGGAACTTCTTTTTCATTTTGGCCTCCAGAATCAACTTGTCCTTGCGACCTTCATCGTACGGTCCGTAATTTAAGCTGAGACAGGAGGAAAACCGTCAGCGGAAGAAAAGAATGAAATAGGACGCGAACAGTGCAAGACAAGAGAAGAAACTCACTTCAGACCGTGACTAAAGTAAACCAGCCAGTCCTCAAAGGGCACCTTATCCTTGGAACCCAAAAATTGCGGAAGCTCCGCGAATAGTTCGTAGCAGGCTTCTGAATAAAAGCCTTCATCAGCACCCTTCTTCTTCTTGGACAGCTCCTCATCACTAGGAGTCCATTCATCGTAGATTCTGCCACGGATAGGGAGACCTGCTATCCGATACAGATCCCAGAGGGAGATACTCATTTCTTCGCAAGGTAGATGGAAGGAGTTGGTGATGGAACTCCAATGGTTCAGGAACCCCTTATAGATGCAAGGTTCCCGATGGAAGTAACTCGACGTCGCTTGGATGGCCCGAAGGAGACCTACTTGCTTCAAGGTCTCTTCATGCTGAACGACTATCCGATTGGCCCAAGCTTCATAACCGGGATGAGGACTTAAATATCCTTGGGTCCTGAAACCCCCGGTCGGCCAGATTTCTGCATCAGACAGAGGACGAAACCTTTGGCGCAGGGTCTCGTAGTAGTGTGTTGGAAATGGCAGATGAGGGTCGTGGTTTGGCTCCAAAAATATCATGTCCTTCTCCCCAAGGACAGACTGTAACGTGCCGTTCTTAGATATAGCACAGTTAACGAACGTCTCCGGAATGGACGTCCAGGAGTCGACGCTGTAGAAAGAATTTGCGCGACTTATATCAGAGGGCTCAATACTTGGTAGAGAGCGATATCTCTGGAAGCTTTTAGGAAAGCGGATGAATTGCTTCGTGTAAGGGTTGCGAATCACGAGAGATGATACTGGCAGCTTCACAGAAGACCAGACAACCCTCATCCTATCGGACTTCGACCTAGTCTGGTTCTCCATATAGACCTGCTTAGCGTTCTTCCCAGTCGTCTTTGGATGACCTCGCTTAGCAGACTGGGCGGGCACAATCGGGCTCGCTTCTCCCTCTTCAGACCCAACAGCCTCATCAGTCCGGAAACCTTGTAAGGGAGCGTACCAAGCATCCCATTCCGCCTGGGTACCCTCGTCAGGAGGGGGCGGTAAGGCCTTATCGCAGAGTATCTTCCGCTGGACATTCTTCGGAAGGGTCAGAATACGTTCGTAAAAGTTGAATGTCTCTAGCGGGAGAAACCACTGCGGATTCTCAGCTGACGGCCTAGAAACTTGCTTGATGGCAGCACGTTTACGCTTGGATGGAGTTTGAGGCGGACCCGAAGGACCGGCTTGCGAAGGATTGCTGGCCATTATAATCTGCAACGGCATAGAAAGGGTTTAAGTACAGAGCAAATGAAAATATCCTCATAAGGACCAATCAAACATTCACAAAATCCAAAGACATACGAAGCAATAAGCAAACAAAGAACGAGCGCCGATCCAGGCCACTACGCAACATCATCAACCAATGAGAAAGGAAATGACACGACAACATCCGCAACAACATCATCACAAACACACAGACTTTCGAGAGGCAGAAGTAAAGCGGAAAAAGTATAATTGGCATTCATTAAATCACGAGGGCTATGCCGAAGCCCAAATCGTCAAATATCAATTGTTTAAAAAACGGAAAAATCGACAGTCAATATGAAATGACTCAAAGTTGTGGGGACCTCTCCCCGAAGATAGAAAATGAAGATTTCAGTCCTGCACCAGAGGAAGAACTCGAGCCCTCAGCTCATCGACCTTCGCTTGAATCTGGGCTTCCTTGAAGACCAAGTCCACCAGGATGGAGATGCATTGTTGCACAAGATCGAAGTTCAAGTGCTCAGCATTGGCGTAATTCCTTATCGCAGACAAGTCAATCGCCAGGTCGTCGTGCTCCCGGATAGCCGCTCTGACCATTCTCCAAATACCGGCACGACGATCCGGGTACTTGGCCTCCGCCAAGGGGATAAGCCAAGCCAGGAACCTCCTGCTCTCCCTCTTCTCATCCTTTAGGAAGTGGAGATGCTTCGAGAGGGATAGGAAGGAAGCAGCCAGAGAAGGCTCCGCCGCCTCCAGGACCGCCAATTCCTCCAAGAGGGAAGAATCGCCGATGAAACCAGAGATAGCCTCCTTGCGTTCGTCGGAGATAGAAGCCATCGCCGAGATATTCTGAAGAGCTCGGAGAATGGGGCGGGATTCAACACCAAGATGAGTCAGGGCTTCGGCCACCTCATCGCATTGACAAGCAAGAGATGACCAAGCTTCGGGGTGGTCTAGATCGTTTAGGAGCCGCCCCATGCAGTCCCGAGCCGCTCGAAGGGAAGCACGGGTTATGACCATTGTCTGCTAAAAACAAGACGGATGAACCAGATAAGGCAGTCCGACAAAAGAAAAGTGCGCAAAGCCACTCGCGTAAAGTCAAAGAAGCCGAGGAATGACATGCAAAGGTATGCTCGAAACATCATTTTAAATCACCTCTCGAATTGCCCATTAAATTAAAGCAGCCAGGAAGTCTCCCAAGTGCGTGAGACCCTACGCCTCCCTAAGACAATTGGCACGCATACGCGAATACGAAACAGAGGCATAGGGGTTCACACCCTTTGAAGACACGGCGGACCGCCGGTGCGGAATTCGCAAAAACCACAGACTCCACCGAGGCCCGCGGGCTAGGTGCGCGAGGTTTCACATACCCTGGTGATGCTCAAAGCAAATCTAGTTTAATAAAGAGGGTGCGTGAGACCCCGCGTACCCGGAACAAGTCCCAAATATCGTGAGCAATGGTCAAATGAACCCGCAGATGAGTGTGTTAAACCACGATAAGCACACTAAAATAGGACACTAGAATTGGACAACTTCTCAAAACTCAGAAATTAGTGCTCGTCGGCTTTGATACGCTCAACAATCGGGTCGATTAACCAAGTTTGGGAATATGTATGGGAGCCGGTTTGCGTAACAATCCAATAAATTTCACTAAGTCCAAAAATCGCACGCGCAGAGCCCAGCGCGTCGCGAAAATCATGCAAATTCACAAGTCCAAAAAACATGATGCGCCGGGCCCAGCGCGTCCAGAAAATGCTAAGATTCCACCAAGTCTGAATTTTCTTAAGCACCACACCTTAGCGCGTCAATTAAATAAGCTATCCCAGGCACGCGGGTACGCGCTGGGGCTAGCGCATCGAAAAATGCATAAGTGCGACCGCGCCAGACTCATCGCGTCATGAAATGGGTTCCTACAACGCACGAGAGGACGCACTGACCCTAGCGCGTCGATAAGATGGAAGAGTTCAAGTTAAACCAATGCGCTGAGTCCAGCGCGACCACTTATTGTATGCACTGCCCTATGGCGCGTTCAGAAAATAGCAAATTCACAAGTCCAATTAGAGGCCGCGCTATGCGTAGCGCATCGACAAAATGCCGAAGTTCCAATAAATCGACGCGCTACCTAATATTACGATGCGCTGGCGATAATAATTCGATGCGCTGGCGAAAAAATCGATGCGCTGGCCAAACGCTCTGGTCGTCGAAAATGAACAGTGAAATGACGAAATAACCTAGATTCCCCTATTTATAGTGGGACCCAGAAAATCCGATGCGTCGCCATGGACCACCGCGAGTCTATCCCAACCCATCGGAGGGGCATCTGTTGGGGTCCCAAAAGTAAGGATCCCCGAAACGATGATTTCAAATGCCCAAACCATCACTCGGTCAAATTTAGGGCCAGTGCATCGGAAATCGCCGCACGAATCGTGACACACACACCAGACTTGACAAAAAAAATATGAAATTGGGCCAGTGGTGGACCCCACCGGTCATCATGATCGAAAACCCCAAAATTTGGGAGGGATACCTCAATTATGAAGAAATAGGACCAGTGCATCGACATTCATCGCAAAGCGGACCCCACAAATCCCCCAATTTGCAAAACCCAAGATTGGAGGGACACGAATACGTCCAGCGCATTCAGAAATTAATTTAAGGACGCACTGATCCCAGCGCATCACAAAAGTCCTCCAGCGCATCAAGAAATTCGGACGACTTGAATTTCAGGACGCACTGCCTGCAGCGCGTTCACAAATTCGCCCGGCGCATCATGTAATTCAGTCATTTTGAATTTCAGGACGCACTGCCTCCAGCGCGTCCGAAAATTCGTCCAGCGCATCTAAAAATTCAGGCATTTTCGAGACGCACTGACAACTGGCGCGTCCTGCAAATAGGTTTCTGAACTCTGCCATTTTGAGACGCGCCGAGTGACTTTAAATGACGCGCCGACCCAATTTCTCGACGCGCTACACGTGTCGACCGCCTATTGGGCGACTTTACCTATAAATACCCCCTCCCACCACCTCATTCGGACGATTCAGCGAGAGAGAGAGAACCTCGTCGCTGGAAAACCTTTTTCCGATCGCCGGAATCCTTTTTCCGATCACCGGATCCCCTCGCCGGAAATCGCACCTCCGACCATAACAGGTCTAGAGATGAAATAACTCAAAGTCACCCTTTTCAACGCGCTGATCCCAGCACATCATAAAAGTGATCCGGCGCATCAGAAAAAAAACCATCGGCGGATCAAATAAATCATAAAACAAGTCATTTTTGGACGCACTGGCCCCAACGCGTCACAAAATCCTCCAGCGCATCAGTAAAATCAGTCGTCTATAAAACAAGTTATTTTTGGACGCACTGGCTCCAGCGCATCGCAAAATAGGCCAGCGGATTAGAAAAATACATTTTTTGGACGCACTGGCCCCACCGCATCGCAAAATAGGCCAACGGATCGGGAAAATACATTTTTCGGATGCACTGGCCCCAGCGCATCCAGAAAATCAGGCCAGGGGATCGCAAAAATCAGCACTTTGAGCGTTCACCTCAGCACCTTTAAATTTTCATTTTATGACGTTTTCAAGCCCCGTTTGGGCCTATTTTGGGTATTTCGAGCATTCCGGACGCAATGGAACGGTCAAATGACTCATCCGGGCTGCCCGATGAGCAGAATGCGAGCCTTCGGAATCCAACCCGATCTGACGAGACGAATGGAGCAATCCTCCCGAAGAGGGGCCACCAGTGCCCAGAACTACACTGATGTATCATCATTACATGTACTATCATAACGTGACCCGAATTCAGGCCCGGACTAAGCAAAAGGGACTATGGTTAACACGATAAACTATACCAGGAGAGTTCTAAACTATCACACACAATTTGTTAAAGGCTGATACTTCAAGAACAGTCGATGCCCTACCCATCTAAACGGCATCCGCTGGTTGAGCTGTTCAGGTACACACGACTGCGAATGGACTTCCCAAGGTCACCTGTCCATACATTGACAGGCGTGGGCCCAGAGTCGTCCTTCACGGCCATAAACCCTGACAATCTCAGCCCGGATCTCCGGTCAAAACATGGGACATAGACATCCGACTCGTACAAAGACGATTCAGTCTATAACAGAACACCAAAACACAACAAACACAGGTCCCCGCGACCATACAAATACAGGTCTCCGCGACCATACAAACACAGGTCCCCGCGACCATACAAATACAGGTCTCTACGACCACCAAAACACAGGTCTCCGCGACCATGAACTCTGAGACCATAGTCCCCGCTGATTAGTCTTTTGCCTTTTAATCAAGGGTCATCGATCATTCGATGTAATTAAGGGCTCGTGCCAGATCACGGCCTGGAATGTACAAGACCTTAGAATCTCTAGAATAAAACTCGCATTACGATATCTTTTCTCTTGTGTACTTTTGTGAGTGCTTGTGATTGCCTACGAATGTTTCTATTATTCAGAACCCCAGAGCAACTAAACACCACATTTCAGAGAATCTTCCCCGCGATTCATTCTCTAGTTCTAACACCCACCGTTCATCTGGGGACGGTAGGGGCTTGATCGATGACGTTGGATCTTGAACTTGCTGAGGAAGTCATCCATCTTCTTGTTGACGAACGGGGTCCCATTATCTGTGATGATGGCATTGGGGATTCCATACCGGCATATGATGTTGTTCTTCATGAATTTGATCACCTGAGATGCTGCAATTGTGGTGTAGGAGGCTGCCTCTACCCACTTGGTGAAGTAGTCGACTGCCACAAGTATGTACTCATGACCATTTGATGCTTTGGGACTGATCTTGCCGATGATGTCGAGTCCCCACATGGAGAAGGGCCAGGGGGTGGTCAGGTTGTATAACTCTGATGATGGGGCATGTATTTGATTTGCATGCTCCTGACACTTGAAGCATTTTCTGACGTGCTGGCAACAGTCTGTCTCCATGGTGAGCCAATAGTAGCCGAGTCGTAGAATCTTCTTTGCCATCATGTGCCCATTCATGTGTGGGCCACAGATTCCTTCATGTATTTCTCCCATGATCTTTGCAGCTTCTGTTTCATCGACGCATCGAAGGAGGATGTGATTATAGGATCGCTTGTAAAGAACTTCGCCACTGATGGTGAATTGGCCGGCCAAACGCTGGATGGTTCGGCGATCTGTTGCTGTTGCTGACTCTGGATACTCCTGGGTTTCGAGATATTGCTTGATGTCGGCATACCAGGGTTTGTCAGGGACAGCTTCGGCTTCTTCTATTTGCAGGCAAAAAGCAGGTTCTTCTTGAATTTCGACTGTGAGCTCCCATTCTGAAGCTCCTTTTGGGATCTCGAGCATTGATGCGAGTGTGGCGAGAGCATCGGCAAACTGGTTTTTGGCTCTGGACATGTATGAGAAGGTGATTTCCTTGAATTCTTCGATCAGATTGTCAAGATACACATGATATGGTATCAGCTTCCATTCGCCATTGGTCTGATTGATGATAAGCTGTGAGTCTCCAAACACTCGTAGCTTCTTGACGCCCAAGATTATGGCTTCCCTTAAGCCAGCGATGCATGCTTCATACTCTGCCATGTTGTTGGTGCACTCGAATGTTATGCGCCTCGAGATAGGAATAGGGACATCATCTGGAGAGTAGAGGATTGCTCCAATACCACTCCCTTTAGAATTTGCTGCACCGTCGAAGAATAACGTCCACTCACCTTTCTTCTTTTCTTCACTTTCGACAAGCAAGAGATCTTCATCAGGAAAGAACGTCTTGAGCGGCTGATAGTCCAGGAGAGAGTGGACGGCAAGATGATCGGCGAGGGCCTGTCCCTTGATTGCCTTCTGAGTGACATAGGTGATGTCGAACTCAGACAGGAGTAGTTGCCATTTGGCTATCCTTCCAGTGAGTGCTGGCTTCTCGAACAGGTACTTGAGCGGATCCATGTGAGCGAGGAGGAGAATAGGGAATGCAATCATGTATTGACGGAGTCGCTGAGTTGCCCAGACTAGGGCGAGGCAGGTCTTCTCGATCGGGGAATACCTGGTCTCGTAGTCGATGAACTTTCGGCTCAAATAGTATATTGCTTGTTCCTTGTTCCCGGTTTCGTCGTGCTGGCCGAAGACACAGCCAATGGCTTCTGCTGCTACAGAGATGTATAACAATAGTGGTCGTCCGGGAGTGGGCGGCACTAAGACTGGAGGATTCATGAGATATTTCTTGATACGGTCGAAGGCGACTTGGCAATCATCATTCCATTCTTTTGGAACGTTCTTTCGGAGGAGCTTGAAAATGGGCTCACAAATAGGTGTGAGCTGTGCGATGAAGCGACTGATGTATTGAATTCTGCCGAGGAAGTCACGAATTTCCTTCTCTGTTCTAGGAGGAGGCATCTCGATGATTGCTCTGGTTTTGGTCTCGTCGACCCTGATGCCATCCTCGCTCACCATAAAGCCGATGAGCTTTCCTCCCATTGCACCGAAGACACATTTCTGAGGGTTGAGGCGGAGCTTGTACTTTTCTAATCTGTTGAATAACTTCTTCAGATCTTCAAAGTGTCCTTCAATTGTACGAGATTTGGCGATCATATCGTCCACATATACTTCAAGCTCCTTGGTCATCATGTCATGGAATAATGCTGTCATTGCTTGCTAATATGTTGCTCCTGCGTTCTTCAGACCGAACGGCATTACCCTGTAACAGAAGGTTCCCCAGGGAGTGATAAATGATGTCTTCTCACGATCTTCGACGGCCATCTTGATCTGATTGTAACCTGAGAACCCGTCCATGAATGAGAAGATCTTGTATCCAGCAGTGTTGTCGACCAGAGTGTCGATATGTGGCAACGGGAAGTCATCTTTAGGACTGGCTTAGTTGAGATCTCGGAAGTCGATGCACATTCGAACCTTGCCGTCCTTCTTTGGTACTGGTACGATGTTGGCGAGCCATTCAGGGTAGTTGGAGACTACCAAGAATCCCACATTGTATTGCTTGATGACTTCATCTCGGACTTTCAGAGCCCATTCTGGCTTCATTCTTCGAAGTTTCTGCTTCACTGGCTTCATATCTGCCTTGGTTGGCAGATGGTGTACAACGAGCTCTTCATCTAGCCCCGGCATGTCTTCATATGAGAACGCGAAGTTGGACAATCTTGGAGATAGGAACTCTATCATTTTCTGTTTCATCTCAGGTGGCAACGATTTTCCAATGTGTACTTCCCTAGGGATCTCAGGTGTCCCCAAGTTTACAATCGCAAAATCATCGGCTACAACATTGGCTTTAGATTCGAACTTTTTGAGGAGATCCTCTAGTTCGGGAGCCGGATCATCATCTTCCTCATCCCAAGCTTCATCTAGACCCATGAGCTCGAAGTCTAATTCGATGTCGAAATCATATGATTCGACTTCAAACTCATGCAACTCTTTAGACGAACTTGGCACACTACTGAATGCAGGAAAAGAAATGTTTTTTGGTTTTTGAGATTTTTCTGAAATTGAAATGCTAGATGTTTTTGGCTTTTGAAAGTTTTTTTAATTTTTTGGGTTTTTGAAATTCATGGGACTTTGAACAAGTGGGCATTGCAGACCATGATTGAGCCCAACTTGTTCCAAAGTTCCGGTCGCTGCTTAAACAGGCGTTTTTTTTTTTGAAGCCAGAGCCCTCAGACGACTCGCTGGCTGATTCAAAAGTTAAGGGAACAGATGACCATTCAGGGCCTCACACTTCCTCTCCTGAAGAGGTGGGGGTTGATGATTTGGGTGAAGAATCATGGTCTGGCCCAATGACCATGACTTCTCACTGGTCGGGTTCGAGATCTGAGTCGCACTCAGTCCCTCCCGGGTCACTTACTTCGCATTGCAGTTCGTCTAGTTCCACGGCTAGACACAAGTTTGGAATCTGGACATCAGACCAATCTAGGGCTGGCCACTTCCCTTTCTTGGTCCAATGGATGGACTGCTTCTGCCCTTGGCTGGTGATTGTTGATGTTGATTCTGCAGAGATGGGCGAGTCATGCCCCTTGCTGATTGATGTTAAGATGGGCAAGTTGTGCCCTTGGTTGGGAGCAGGTGTCAGAGTAACCTGATCCTGAAGCTGTTGTATTTGACTTCCTTTTTCATCTTCTTCTTCTTCTGGAGGCTTAAATGGTTCGAGAATCTGATCCCATCGAATGGGGGGCCACGTGGCCCAAACTAGGCTCATCGGGAGGCCTTTGTGTAATGCAGTCGGTTGATTCCCTCCTGGATCTTTGCAAGGTTCTCCTGGCTTGACGAATTGAATGGGTGAGCACCGAAATTTCTTCCTCCTTTTGTTCATGAAGGTTGCCCTGTATCCTAGTCCCCATTTGCGTTGGTTATATACCAGCGGTACCTTTCTGGACTTGAAGTGATTCTTCATTCGGTATTTGAGGCTCAGACGTTCTGCCGGCGAAAAGACACGGTCCACCCTTATCGATTCTGGATTAGCGATAGAGTTCACGGTCTCGAATTCGAAACTGTGAAACGGGATGTCCTCTTCAGAGTGCTGGATATCAATGACCGGGATGTTTGGTTCAGTGGCAGCAGCATTGGAAGGAATGATGAGCTCCTTCTCTGCGTGGATAGAGATCACTTGATTTCCACAGATGTACTTCACTCGTTGATGTAGGGTTGATAGCACAGCTCCAACCTTGTGCAGCCAAGGTCGTCCAAGCAACATGTTGAAAGAGGCTGATATATCCAGGATTTGGAATGTGATGGTAGAGACTTCCGGACCTATCTGTACCTCTATGTCGACCTCCCCTTCCACTGATCGGCGGGAGTTGTCGAATGCTCTGACACATATGGTGCTGGGTCGGAATGAAGAAGGACTGATTCCCAGACGTTCCACCGTCTTGAGCGGGCAGACGTTTAAGCTTGAGCCATTATCGACAAGGACCAATGGGATGCAGAGGTCCTTATATCGTAAGGCTATGTTGAGGGATCGCCCATGATTGCGCCCTTCTGGTGGTAACTCATTATTAGTGAAGGTGATGGCACGTGGAGCCAGGAGTTGTCCAATCATCAATGCTATCATCTCTGGTGCCGTATCAGAGGAGACGTGAGCATCGTTCAAGGTCTTGGCAAACATTTCTCGGTGTATGCGAGATGTGCAGAGTAACTCCCATACTGAGATTTGTGCAGGGATTGACTTGAGCTGAGTCGCCACATCGTATGCGGCTTCATTTTTGTTGCCGAGGCCTGAGAGAGCGCCTTTGGGATCTCCTCTGTTTTGATTATTCTTCGGATGCAACGCCCATTGGGATTCATGTTTCCTACTTCTGCGCATTCTGGATAGTGCCATGGAACTTCTTTGTAGTTTTCCTCCCTTTTGCCTTCTAGGACCACCGGTTCTTGCGACGGTGCTGGTGTGGGTACCAGATCTTCCTCATATGGAGCTTTTGCCTTGAGGACTACATTGTTGCCTGTACTGAAGGGGTAATATCGAGGCTTTTCTTCATAGACCACATAAGGTCGTGGTCCTGGGTTGACTGTTCCTGGAGCAGGAGGCTCCCATGGAATGAATACTGGTCCTCTTGATATGGCAGGGGGTTTCTCTGTTCGTCCGAGCTGCCGTAACGTGATTGACACGCCTCCGGGATTTGCCCCTTGCAATATGACCGGCTCAACTGGAGGAGCTCCTTCCAAGACAATGGGCTTTTGCTGCTGATGAGTATAATCCTTCCCTGGTGGATTGGATTGTTCTTGAATTGGGGTTGCCCCTTGCAAGATGACAGGTTCGTATGTGGGCTCGATGTATGATTGTACTCCTCCCAGGACGACTGGTTCCCAATATGGGGGGCCGTAAGATGCCCCTTGCACAGCTGGCACATCGTATGGAAGTGCTCCTTCGAGTACTACTGACTCGAGGACTGGAGGAGGAAAGGGACTTGCCCCTTGCATGATCGGAGGAGGACTTGTCGGCCCATAGGTGTAGGCATGAATGGATTGGATGGGGGAGAAGAAGCGATCGAGGCGTTCTTCTTCTTCTATACTGTTGACGGTGGGACCTCGAGATGAACTGGGGTCCGTCTGATGTTGAGGCAGAGGATTCTGAAGAATGTTGGTGGAAGCTGCTGCAGGAGTTCCAGGGACTGAGATGACAATCTTGCGGTCATCAATCAGATCTTGTATGGCGTTCTTCAAAGTGAAACATCGATCAGTGGCGTGGCCACGCCCTTGATGGTAGGCACAATACTCATTTTCTCGGTAATTCGGTGGCAGAGGATGAGGAGGAGGCCTAGGTGCCATTAGAGTAAGTAATTGCTTCTGTACCAGAGTAGCCATGACTTGACTGAGTGGTTGAGAGAGGGGAGTAAATTTCCTGGACTCCCTGTAGTTTTGCCTATTTTGATATGAGTATTGACCGTTTCCTCTGAACTGCTGCTATTGTCGAGGTGGTTGTGGCTGAGGATTCGGTTGTGGCTGATACCGCTGAGGCTGATGTTGAACTTGATTCTGCTGATACTGTTGACGTCCCTGTGGGGGAGCATGTTGATTTCCTTGAACAGTGGTGTTGATGTTGTTTACCTCTGTTGGGCGGAGAGGAGAACCATTGCGGTTTCCATTCCCGTGCCCGATAGGTCTTCCTTCCACTCTGTTCCTTTTGATTGGAGTGGCTTGATGAGGCCATGGGGAGATTGTCCCGGCACGAATTCCTGCTTCGACTTGCTCTCCAACATGAATCAATTGTGAGAAATTCGCATATGGATGCGAGATGAGATATCCGGATATGCCTGGATATGTTGAATGAACAATCATGGAGATTTATTCTTCGTCGTCGATAGGTGTTCGCATTCTGGCTGCCATAGCTCGCCAACGTCCCACATAAGCTGATAGTGTTTCATCACTCCTTTGTCTGAGAGCCGCAAGGTCGGCTCTTCTGGGTGCCATGTTGAGATTGTACGCGAATCTGTCGACGAAAGCCTGGGAAAGCTGTTCCCATGTCATGATGCGGTGGCAGTCCAATGAAGTGTACCAATCTAGGGCATCGCCCTTCAGAGATTTTTGGAACAAGCGAATGAGGGCCCCTTCATTTCCTGAGATTGCACTCAGCTCTCCACAGAAGGCCTTGAGATGTGCTGTGGGACAACCGCTGCCATTATATCTTTTGAATTTTGGAACCTCAAAATTTTGAGGTACTTGAGCATCTGGGAAGGGACACAAGTCTCTGAACTTGGTCGAAGGTAGATCAATTCCTTGTTGTCACTGAAGCTGATTTTGCAAGATCTGGAACTGCTCCCGCAACTCGTCCAGTCCTGAGTGATCTGTTCGAGCGACTGGTGCCTCCTGGAGTAAGGCACGTTCTTCTTTGGCATAGTGGTCGATGTCTTCGACCCTATGTGCTTGTTGAAAAGCAACCGCGGGCTGCTGAAGCTGATTTGATGACTGAACTGGATTCTGATGAACTGGTGCTTGAGAGGATTGTAATTGAATTGGAGACTGTACTGAAGGTTGAACTGGAACTTGCTGGAAATTAACTGGAGATTGCTGAACTGAAGATTGCTGGAAATTAACTGAATTTTGCTGAATTGAAGATTGCTGGAAATTAACTGGAATCCCATCGGCGGGGATGTGCTGGAATTGAAAAGTGCTCCTTTTTGCAGGAGGCTGAGATGCTGGGAAGTGACCTCCTTGTTGGGTATTCGCCACTGTCCGCTGATTGATGTGGGCTTGACATTGACCCCCATTGTGGGCATTCGCCAGTGCTATCCCTGTTGTTGGAAATTGAATTGAAATCCCATCGGCGGGGATGTGCTGGAATTGAAAAGGTGTCCCATCGGCGGGGACATGCTGAGATCTACTGAGATTGTTGTTTGCAAGATTGACTGGAAGCTGACTGGATGTTCCTGCAACGGAAGTGCTCTGAGATGGCCTTGTCATCGCAGGAAGATATTGAGAAGGATGCCCCATAGCGAAGGGCTGAGATGGCTGCTGTCGGTAGTCTTGGGCAGACTCTGATGGTTGCGCTTGATTTGAACTGGAGGCCGGAAGGACCCGGCATGGCTACTGAGATTGCTGAACTGGGCTAACCTGATTGTTGGCTGCTGCGGTGGCTTGTGCTTGCATGAATTACAAGAGCATTTCTTACATTGCTCTCACTCCTTGTGCCAATTCCTGTATGATTGGCGTATTATCAATGGGCTGTTGTGCTGGAGGTTGCGCTTCGATCATCTCAAGAGCGGGAAGTAGATGAGTTTCTTCTTCGTGGTCGGACATGGCTTGTTGAGCCCGAGTGCGGATTATGCTGCTGTAGGGAAATTGTCTCCTCGTACGTTGAGCCCGAGGAGGCGCAATGGTGAGGACTGTACTCTACTCTTTTTGGGTTTTAGGATTTTCTATATATATATATATTTTTTTTTTTGTAGGTTTTGGGATTTTCTATATTTTTTTTTATTTTGTTTTGGGTAGAATGCTATGCAGATGAGATTGTATGAGGATTAGTGACTTTCAAGTACGGGAAGGATTCTGTTTTTCAAGTCGAATCACGACTAGTGGGACTAGCAAATCCCTAGTGGAGTCGCCATTCTGTGGACCCTCGCCGTTTCCGCGCTCCCACACGACGTTCCCGTCCCTTCCCCTTTCCTTTCGGAGAAGAAGGAGATGAGGATGCGTGAGTGCGAAATCGCCGTTTGTGCCACTGGCTTGCCTCGTTCTCGAGGGCTTTGTTTAGTTGTCGTGTTAAGCCGGATGTGTTAAGTGAGTTTATATAAGACCAGAGTCGCCACTAGCCAATTACTTCGAATCTACAGTCGGCTAGGCCCCGTAGAAACGTTAGAGAAGGGGATCCGAAGATTCCTTCCTCTAAAATGACTCCTTTTGATCTGCGGCCAGAGATTCAAGGTAAGGGATCACGGTTACAGGGTGGGAAGAGGTTAAGCACCCCACACACTGCTCGTACAGAAGTACGGTCTCTACTTCACAGAATCGAACTAATACTTGAAAGTCTGATTTAATCCTCGTATATTCTCATGGATGACATGATGCATGAATGCGGGTCTGAACAGTAAGAGTTTCTGATGGGCAGGTTCCAACAACGGGCAAGCCCAGAACATACGCTCGAACTGACAGGTGCTTTATGCGAGATAATGCATGCTGTGCTTGAAGAATCAAGGTGCTTTATAGTGAAGCATGAATGCTGGTCTGAACAGTAAGAGTTTCTGATGGGCAGGTTCCAACAACGGGCAAGCCCAGAGCATACGCTCGAACTGACAGGTGCTTAATTTAAGACATATGCGGTGTGCTTGAATAATCAAGGTGCTTGTAGTGAAGCAGGGGGGTTGGAAGAAAAGTAAATGTTGCACTTATGTTAGATGCAAATGAGATGATGCTGGAAAAATGATAGCTGGATGGACGGAGGTATCGCAAGGATTGGCTTCGAGTGGCTGGATCAAGACTTGGGTGACTTGAGAGGCTTGGACCAGTGGTCAGGCTGGCTGGACCAGGGTTAGGCTCTCCTCACTCGGGCTCTCCTTGGTGGAAAAATGGACTAAAGGGGACTCGGATCGTACTCGGGCTGAATGGGCTTCGAATGGATTGTGAAATGAGAAGGGGAGGGGGCTATTTATAGCAGCGGAGAGTGGCATTTCTCGTAATTTATCTCGGGCGGCCTGCTATGGGCCGCCCGTACGGCCGCTCCTCGGTTTCCAGCGATGTACAGTTGCTTCCTCGGGGCTGCTGTTTGACTCGCTGGGTCGACTCAGTGAGTTGACTCAGCGGGTCGACTCGGTGATTTGACTCGATGGGTTGACTCGACGGGTTGACTCGGTGTTTTGACTCGGTGTTTTGACTCGACGGGTTCACTCAGCGGGTTGACTCAGTGAGTTTGACTTTTTTGGAATTTTTTGACTAGCTTTTCTTATGGGGGGTTTTTCAGGGTGGTGTTTAGGATTGGGTTGACTGGGTTCAGGCTTGAACTGGGCCATGGAATGGGGCTTACAAGGGTGAGTTTGGCTGAGTTTGGACTTGGGATTTGGGGGTATGGTCCTCCATTTACCCAGCTATCTCTACTAACAGTGTAGCCGAAGGTGGGGTGCCTACAAGTAGATAATTAGATTGTTTGGAGGTTTCATCAGCGCGCCATGTGTACAGAGGATTAATAGCCCAATGACACCTTTCTTATTTGCATGACTCTCCTAACTTTAAAAAAGGAGTCATCTTTCCTATTACCACTGATTGACACCAATTTACGGGCAAAATAGAGTGATTTCAAAAGACATCCAAAAGCAACATTCTATTTCAGACTAATTCACTCCAACCAAATAACCTTACTTTTTCCAATAGACACCAATTCACTCCGGCTAAACAAATGACCCCTAATTGTAGTTTTTTTTGTCTCTCTAATTTGTTTTTCCTTGATCTTTCCAGTCAGCTAAAAATACCCCACTCATCAGATGGTCCGGATCAGTTGCTGCATGCACAAATTAACAGATTTAGCATCGAAGTGCAACATTTATAAAAGTGCACCAACTCAAAATCTTGTTACAATGTCCTTAAATAAATCTCTGAAGCTAGATCTAATCAATATGAATAATGTACAAATACATGGCAAAAAATAAAAATAAAAAAATTTACAACTCATTTTTAAATTCACAAAGATCAGGACCACCCAATGAGTGCTATTCCTGACTCTAAGTAGGATTTTTGTTGTGCTTTCTCTTTGTAAATTGCGAAGGGTCCACCAATGTAACAGACAGATTATCAACTCCAACCAAAGTGAAACATCCTCATTTCTAAAACGTTAATCCTCTTCTTAATCTTGATCTAAAGAATTCAAAAAACAAGTGCCAAAATATATAACATTAATAGTAATACAAGTAATAAATCAGACAGGTTAGGAGTTTGATTAACAAGCCAATGTGGGGGGATTACTCGGGATCTACACCACGAATGGCTAGGATCGAGACAAGCCCATGAAATTGAACTCTAAGAAATCTTATAAGAAAATGAGAAGAGTGTCCTAAAAATAAATAATAGAAATCAAATGAAGATAGAATAAAATTCAAATTGATGCCTTTCAGATTCATCTCCAATGAGAGATTGCTTGGTAGAAGCAATTTTGGAACCAATTCCACTTAGTTTCCTAGTTCTTGCATGAATTCAACCAAATGCATTTTATTTGATGCCATTGTCCAAGACAAAGCTCTTGATACTCTGACGGGGTAACCATCTATAGCCACGTGTGCAGCCACTGTACACAGGGCATGCATGTGGCCCAGTCCCAAGCCATTCGAAGCGCACAGTATATGAATCATGACCAAAGGAACTACATTAGATCAAAGGTCATGTAGCAGTTTGATTGGTAGCCAACAAATGGAAGAAAATATATATATATAGTTAGCGGTCTAAAATTCCAGAATCAAAACAAGATATTAAGGGCCTGTTTGGATACACCACCAAATAAGTTAACTTTTCTGCTTACAGCAGTAGATAAGTAACTTATTTGAGATAAGTAAGTTTGGTTTATGATCAATTATAAGTAACTTTTTTATTTAAAGTTACATAGTCACTTTAATAAGTAGAAATCAAGATAAGCTACTTAAGGCATAAGCAGCTTATCTTAAGTACCTTAAGATCCAAACGCTCCCTAAGAGTCCAGTTAATCTAATTTTTGGGATAGGACCATCTACACTGGGTCCAATGTTATTGATGGTTTGGATTGTAATCAATGCATACCATATGTATAGTAGCAGGGTGCATGCACATGCATAATCATACTTCACCGGCATATGAAATAGATACCGACGTGTCATTGTACACATGTGAATTTGGAGAAAGATTGATCGCCAGTGGGCCACCACATTAATATCCCTTCGTCCAAACGGGCACAGAGTAAACCAACGTCCCCAAGACAAATGAGGGAACTACTGTGAGTGCGACGTAGACAACTGCTCTCCATCGGTGTTTGCTGTGAATCAAAGCATAGATCTCAGCTGCGAAGGTAGAGACAGTGCTTAAACAACCTAAGAACCCAAGCTGAATGCCGTCCACGACAATTTCACACCGCTTCGTGTTAACCTGCATAGTGCAAAAACCAGCATTTGCCTTAGTAATTCAAAACACAAAACGAAAAAAAATACCTCAGTCATAGGAGAACCCATTTGTCCCATAGTTCAAAAACCCAAAAACTATACTTGACTAAAAGACTAGATTCAAACTCAGCTCAACTCAGATATTATCAGTAAATATAAATTATTTTGTATGTTGTTTTAAACTTGTTGGTCATTACTAAAACACTTGGTGGGCTGGTAGCATATTAGCCTGCTTTGTAACCAGGTCGTGAGTTCATGTTTTGATGCTAAGATTATTTGTACTTTATATATATAAAAAAAGCAGCTGACTGCGTGAGTAACTCGGTCAAGTCGTGTTGTGTCAACCGAGTTTACAATGAGTCTTGTCAAGACTCGATTGAGTCACTCTCACCAGCAAGTTTCCAAGAGACTCAATCAAAACCTCGTCGAGTTGACTCAGGGAAGTTTTGGAACTATGGTTTGTCCCATCTTGATAAGAGGGCTAGTAGGTGGTGGCCCCCACACTTAATGTAACAATACATGATTCACATAAGAATTTCCAACACCGCAATTACAATGTGGGACATTTTTGCAGCCATGCAATCTTTTTCAGTTACCATATTGGCATCCTCGTCTGATTGTTACTTAAGTAGCGGTCACACCTGATAGCTGTCTGATCAAAGGCTGGATGGTTGTTCAAGGACACTTCAAGTGTGAGCATTTCACAAGCATGCAGGCGTCTTAGTTTTTACATTCTTACCGCTTTCTTTGTTGTGGCCAGTGCTGCCATGAGACAAGCTGCAATGACATTAGCAAGGAGAGTCCCAAATGGGACCCACTTCATCGATCCCTTCCTTCCTAACCCTCGACCATTGAGCCGTGCGAGGAACCACCGGGCCCACACACCTAAAGGCCCAACTATGCAGGCCAACCAGAGTTGGGCACTGCTCTTATCGGCTTCCAATCGGGTCTTCAGCAATGCCCCACTCACAGCCCATAACAAGGCCAACATCAATACCAACACCAACAATGCTACTATGTGGTGCTTCCGACTATCCACCTTCCATCTAACCAAATTGCTCATGCCGAGTCGACTCAAAAGGCATTGAAAATCTCTGGCAGTCCAAACCCCGAAACTGATGAAAAAACACACAATCCCCATATCTAGCAACAATAGCAAATCTTACTGTAAATACCTACTAGTGAAAGTGCATTTTGATCTCTACAATATTATTAGCTTAGGACCTGCTTGGTAGACGCCTAAAAATGGGTTCATCTCATTTTATTTAATCATAGTTATATATATATAAGAGATCATGATTGCCGGAAAAATTCTAAAACTCACTGACACAACTCAAAACTCAGCTGAGCCAACTCAACTAGCCAGGATTTTGAGCTGAGTCACTATGAAACTCACTCCTAACTCGGTGAGCCTTCTGGAGTCAGAATGCTAACTTGGTTGACTCAGGCCAAGCCGCTTGGTTAAAGCCTGGTCTAACCTTTAATCTGATAAAGGATAAAAATTAAGAAGGAAGATTTGAAACTGTGACTCATGCCTTGAAACCAAGAGGCTCTACCCATGCACCACATGACTTGGTTCCAAGATTTTTCAGCCGTTTTATATTACTTTTCTATAAACTCTTAAAGAAAAAATCGAGACAAATAAAGACTCAGCGGAGTCTTCAAGTCAACTTGACCTGGTTGGACATCGAGTCGATTTGAGTTCTCGGGATTTTACGTTTGAGTATTGGTTGTCAAGATTATTTTTCTTGAGCTGCGTGCCCTTTAGTAGGAAATGAAAGTCTTTTGTTTACCTTGCAAAAAAAAAAAAAAAATCACCTCTAATACATAACTATGATCAATTAAAATGAGACAAACAAAATTTTCAGCGTCTACCAAAAAGGCCACTAGGTTTCGTTGGAGTGAAAATATGACCTTCGCCTGCCCTTGCCCTGGTACATCCATGCCCATCTAGGCATCTACACGCAATCACATGTGCAAATATGGCATACGTGTGCAAGATCCGATCCTTCCATTAGGTGCACCACACATTGGATCTTCTTGCAAAAACATCAAGCCATTTACTCATCAGGCGGACCATCAGATACAAAAGAAACAGATAGCTATAAAAAAAATTTCTAGCCATCCATTTGTTTTGCACATTATAGAACACCTGACTAGGAAGACCTGATTTTTAGGGATAAAAATATCAAAACAGAGTGGCCCACTTCAAGGGAAGCTTGGATCTCGCAAATGTGCCATGTTAGCCATGGTCTAGATGTGTGGGTTTAGCAAACATTGTGAAAATCTACAATCTGCACCAAGACATATTATGATATCTGTTCTGGGCCTCGCTGCAGTATGGTAGAAACATGGGCAGCAATCCAAACTATTCAAAATTGGAACAATTTAGATAATCCAAATGCCTGGACCGGGACCTATTGTTTTTATTGTCCTTTCAGAGACCATGGCTCATTTAGGCCCTGTTTGGTTGCAACTTAAAAAAAATGAGTTCATCTTATTTTATCTAACAGAAATTACATAGGAGAGAGAATCATTTATATTCAATTTAAAGCAGCATCCAAACAGGGCCTTAGTCTTTTCAATGTGGTCCATCCATGGCTGGGGCCACCAGTTGTGACCCAGGTAACTATCCTAATTGCGAACTCTCAGAAACACAGATTGGGACACATCATACAACAGTTCTTCACTAGATGGAGAATGATATGGTCAGACATGTAGTGTCAACAGATCATTTGCACATCTATGGGTCTGGATTTCCTTCGAAGTGGTCTAACCATATCATTGTCGTCGTTGGGTTTCACATTACCTATGATGTAACCAGAAATGGAAGCCACCCATTTGCCGTCTGCAGCCAACTCCAGCATTTTCTGATGCCAACCACTGAAAGTGGTGAGACTGCCCAGGAATCCTGTGGTCAGTCCAATGGCTAGCAGATCAGACACGCGGCTTATGTTTGCTTTGAACACAACACCCAGCCAGCCCATCAAGAAAGAACCCACCTAAAGAAAAACACAAACACATGAATATACATATATATATCTATATATTGTAATGTGAAAAAGGTTGACATCTCAACAGATGCCTTATACTCCCTATTCCCTGGGATCTTGAGGCATTGTACTGGTGACTGGAATCTAGTAAGGGTTGGACCCACATAGGTGATGGCCAAAAATCCTTATGATAGTAATCGTTCCATCAATTCTGTCCAACAAATACGAACTGGCTATTGACTTTCCCATTGTCATACGGTTAGGATTGTCTAAATGGGGAAACTTCTGGCCCATGGCCCATCCGTTACGGAGTCTACCTCCTGAGCAGTCCAACCACTGTGCAAACACTGCAAGATCCCAATACAATTTTAGGTGTTCTTGAGGAACGGTCTTCCCTACAAGGCTACAACTAGTTGTGGGGTGGGGCTCGCCGTGGTGTATGGATGGCATCTAATAGGTTTAAGAGGGTTGGACCATGATGAAAATAGGATGCCCCAGAAAGCACGAGGATTAAGCCATCATTCGTTTACCACATGAATTTGGAGGTTTTTGGGTGGTTGTCCACTGTTTTCTATCGTCATTCCTGCATGATGATTGGATCATCCTTATTTTTTGGGCCACCTCATTTTCATGGTGCCACAACGCTGCTGGATGGATTAAATGAAATACATACACCAGGGCGTGCCCCTGATGCAGACATCAATGGTGCAGCCTTTAGAATGTACCAGAGGAGGCGACGTCGCAGATCGAGTGCTGGAGTAGATGAGCTGATGTGGATGGACATTAGGCCCCTTGGGCCGCTTCATTGATGGACCACGAAGACCCCGCACGCGTACATACACATATGGAGACTCATTTCGTCGGATGTGTGCGGGCTACTGATTTGAAGTTTATCAACCATGGATCCAAGATTGGATGGCAATTGTACCGTTAGATTTTTTTCGATCGGGCCATCCAACCGTTGGATTGACCCAGGCCCACTTTGGTATGTTTGGGCATCAAGGACACATATGTAATTTCATTCCGTTAGTTTTTCTATAAATTCAGGGGGGGGGGGGGGGGGGGGGGGGAGCCCTAGCTAAGTTTTTTTATGAGAAAAAAAAAAAAAAAAGATTTTTCCCTCGAAGTTCTTCTTCGCACAGGTTAGGGTTTCAGGATTGGCCCTTGGGGTGTTGAAGATTCCACTGGGAGTTATTGTTTCACTTCTTTTATTCTTCAAGGTGCGTGGAAGGTAAGATTAATCCTCTTTCTTTGAGGAAAACTTTTATACTTTCCTTCTCGAGATTAGATCTTTTTTTTTCCTTTTTCCTCTTTCTTTCTTCTTCAAACTTTTCCCCCTTGACATGATCGATAAAAGCTGGACTGCTGACCATGAGAACTTGATCCAGACTTGAACGTGGGCTAGCCTATGCTAGATTTAGGGATATCTTCATATCCCTAGGTCCCTATTTTACTCGTTTATGAGCGTTTATGCTATGGTTATGATCCTGATGGATTATCATAATCTCGTTGTTGAAATCGCATAATATCTTAGTTGATAAAAGACAGTTATGTGATTTCATTGCTCGAATGTCTACTTATTGATCTCACGTACATTTAGAGTAAGCCATCGCATAACCCTACATCAGCCCCAGACATAATTACTTGTGCACTTTTTCATCTGCAAATAGTTGCATGAGAGAGAGAGAGAGAGAGAGAGAGAGAGAGAGAGAGAGAGAGAGAGAGAGAGAGAGAGAGAGAGACTGACAATGTTAGAGGGGAGGTCAAGGTAAAGAGCTGTTCCATCCACTGTAAGGCCAGCGACGTTAGGGCCAAACAACTTTTGCAGTATATACCTCAGCAATACCTAGTGATAAATAAAAGCTATGCATATCACAATGAGTTTCTCACACAATAAGCAGATGTAGATAGGGCAATATTAGAAGTGTTATAATATTGTCTGTTGGTCTTATATCAGAAACCAGGCTTCCACAAACACGGGTAATGAGATCAATGACGAATCATATGGAATATTTAGGGTGCATTTGTAAACATTATCAGTTTGGATTTCAAGTATTAGTTTAGGAGGTGGAAATAACCGAATTCAAATTAGTGTTCTCGGCATGCATGTTGAGGATTGGGCTCCAAATTGCAATTAGATCCCTTTCAAGTTGGACATGATAGGAGATAACTTCAATTTGATGAGTGATTCCTAATTGTACGAGGAAACATCATTAGTTGTGCCCTTTCCTCTTAAAGAGAATGTTCACAACTCAATTTCATTTTCATTTCATTCCAGTGGGCCACAATTCAATTTCAATGCTTGTGAATCCGAACACAATCACTGTGCTAGACTTGCAATTAAAGGATTGGAAGACAATTTCTGAATTTCGACTATGCACATAGATATTTTTTTAACTTGGGCCTTTTGAGATTACCAAACATAACCATTATAAATTCCATTGCATGTGGAGCCTCACAAGTTATGACCAGAGATCTGCTTAGGTGTTCCTAGGTTTGAGTTTTGGGTTCCCAAATAATTCCAACATCTCCAATAGATGAAAAATCCATAACAGGAGGTTCTAGGATTTCCAAAATTGGTTTCTGAAGCTCGTTGGGTTCAAGCCCATAGCTCAGTTGGACGGTTATCTGTGTTGCAACTTGCACCACAAAATGTGAATCATTGCAATTAACTTATCAAAAGAAGGGTTTTCAACAGTTACTTAATGCTTGATATCAATGACGGTGGACAAGAATAGGAAGATTTAGGTTGCTCTACAATTACAGACTGTTGGAATGGTCCATGTCTTCAATTTGGATGTTTAGATGATCAAGAATTTTCAATGTAGATGGTTGGATTAGTTATCTATATGCTTGGATGGGCTTGACCCTCAATGGTCAGAAATAGCACCAGTTGTGGTTTCCATTTTATGATTGGATGGTCCTGCATCACCAAACCTAACATGTCCACAAAGAGATTAAAAGATCTCGATCAAAGGGAGGAGCTAGAGGATAACACATTCAAGTATAACCATAATGCAATAATCACTATGAGAAAACAATTAGGCGGCTTCACTCCATCCACAATATTGGATCAAATGATATGGAAACCACAAGTTCAAGTTAGCTATTATTTGTAAATTATATTAAGTACAAACATCCACATCTGTCATAAATTTCACATAAATGCATGCCATATTTCTAAAAATCATTGCTTCACATTGTGTTTAGACATTAAAGTGTTGATTTTGCCCTATCAAAAATTACAAGGCTACCCCCTGCTCAACATAACATCATGAATACACATGTATGCTTTTCTCTTCACAGATTGTAGCACTAAATTATAAAAGTTTGCACCTTATATCCTCAGATATAGATGTAGAAATGCGAAATGAGACACAAGATGAAAGATGTGTACATAAAAAGAAAGAAACAGAAACAGAAACAGAAATAGAAACAACATGTGTGAGTGATTGAGCAAAAGTGATCCACTGATGTGGAATGAGGAATGGTAGAAGTAGACCTTAAGATCTTTTATATTGTCATTGATTACTTTCAGAGTTGGAGAAAAAGAAAAATCTTATGACTCATGATTCGTTCTTTCTCTTTCTTAGCATTTAAAGACTTGATTCAATAATCAGAACTTTGATTATGACGAATGCTTGAGCCTTTTGCAAATAACATTGATCAAAGGGAGGCCCAATCAGATTCATCTCTAATTTTAGCCAATTCAGACAGTTCATCTTCGATGTCAGTTCAATTTGGTCCCACCATTAATTGCCAATCCTTCTTAAAAGTCATTGGAGTTTATTATCCTAAGTCCTGACCATCCGATAGTTGATAGGAGAATGAAAGATGCATATCGATTGTAATAGAGGTCCAGCCATTGATTTGGACTATACATGACATGGGGTCCACAAGGGAGAGTGTGAGAGAGATGAGAAGACAACAGTGAGAGTAACCTATGGAATGACATAAGCTTATAAGTCTAATTAAGGTTCTGGAGATTAAGAAAATAATTCATTACGCATGCATAATAACTGAATATCAAAATTCTAATGAACCATCCAAAAGCCATCTTCCGATAATGCATTATTTATGAAAAGAATTTTTATCTCCATGATGAGCTATCAAAACGGGGTCTCAAAGTTCATGTTAGGCTGCCCAAATTGGTATCTTGGTATAATCTGTAAAATATGGTTATATCTCTATTGAAATGTGATTTTGCATGAATCAACATGATAATTTTCGAAAATAAATAAAGCAATTGAGAATGTGAAGTAGACTTTCTTTTACTTGCCTGATGAATGTGAAGTAGCATTTGAATATATATAATGGAATGTAGCTTGATGTGAAATATTCGACCATATTGGAAATCCAAGGGACTAACATGACTGTCTATAACCATCAAAATGGCTATGTTATCTGGATATGGCTTCAATTATGGCATTTACACTAAAATGAAGCATTAGACAAGGGCACAATACCCATTTTGAAGTGTCATAATAACAAAGCAAGAGAGTCTATATATGGTATGTTTGATAAGAACAATTTAAGTACAGCCAATAAAAAGTGTGGAAGCTTACCCCCAGAATTCCAAAAACAGCTAAATAGAAAAGGGGAGATATATACTCCAATAACCAAGGAACTTTTTTCTGATTATCCTGTGATAAAAAGCTAAAATTGAGACACCTGTTTATTTTAATAACAATCAAGACTTAGAATCAACATGGCTTTGATAGATTCCAGGGAACCGCATGACATCTGCCATGTGGTGCCTGTTTTCCAGTTTGATGGCATACATGTCAGAGATCCGGGCCATTCATTGGGTAGTGTGCACCCTAATATGCCATATACCAGAAATCTAGGTAATACGCTCATCAAGTGAGCAACACGTGTATTGAATTTGTACTCTTGGACACTTTTTTTTTTTTGTTAACTGTCCATTTTTCTTATACATATTTGATCTGCCTGGCCTGCGACATGCCATTTGATGTGGGAATGTTCCCAGCATTATTTTTGATCCAAGGAATGTTCCCAGCATCCAATATTATTCTTGGCCCAGACCTGTGACACATGCCATTTGACTTGGGAACTGAGCAACGAACGCCAGCTGCCATTCTGGGCCCCAGATTCTATAACAACCAATATCAACAGTACAGAATACAAATTTAGAGTTTGTAACACTGTAGGGAACAGATGACATAGGAGTAATACATTTTTGTATGAGAATTGCTATTATCAACCATACATGTGGTAAAGGATCAGAACTATTGATCTGGTGGACCACCACAGGGATGGTTCACATCAGAAAATTTTGAAATGATTGAACAATCATGACCAATCTGATCACTGTGATTTTTGCCTCTTGAATGTCAACCATTTCCCATCTCTTCAAAAACACCAAGTCCTGCAACTGATTGGATGATTGACTACTGTAGTCTGATCACCTAGCCTCTCAGTCTACGGTCCATCAACATCATACCAAAATATCAATGGTCCTGATCAACACGCATAGCTCTTCGAAAACTCCATGGAATGCCCAAACCATAGAAGCATTCTTCAATTCATTTTGGTTTAGAGTATTTACTTTGATGTAATGATGTAAGATGGTCCAATTCTTTCACAGATGTCGAAGTACAATAATAGTAATAGTAGTTCAGAGAAGGAGATGTAAGTTATGAAATAGATACAAGGAAGTGAAGTAACTTTGCATGGAATAAGAATAACTGTTCTGCTTCTTGGGTTTTAGTTTCTTGATCGATAACCATCATAAATTCTGTTTTCCTAATTGTGGTAGCCTGCCAAAAGAATCCAACTCCACCAAGGCACAACTTCTAAATGGCTTTTCTTTCTTATTATTTTAGTATTTATTTTTGGGATATCTTCTACATATAAATACAATGTACTGTTAAATTTTATTATTTTAATGTATTCGTACGGGTGTGTCGGTACATTGGACTTCCAGAAGTCACTGTGTCTGACACTGACTAGAGGATTAGTGTCCAAGTTACATCGGTGCTAATCAATGGCATCAAGAGGCTACTTCAAGCCTAGGTACAGCCTTTGGTGGAGGAACCGTACATTCTCAAAGCCTCTTCATCCTTGTGAGGATGCACTTCCAATAGGACTGAGTACATAGTCCTAAGATTATAAGAATACCTCTCCCAAATAGGGTGTTCTTAGTTAAAAACATGTTCATTGCTGACAACTCAATAGTATTTCACCAAGGCAGTTGAAGATGTATAAAACCATTTGCAAATAATCAACAACCTTTATCTATAAATCCTGATTATGTCTGCTCTTTCAAGTTGGACATGAGAGAAATGTGACTGCAATTTTAGGGGGGTGCTACTTGCTCATCATGAATCTACATCATTAAAATCCTACGGTTCTCTTGATTGAACTGAATGTTCACATTTAAATTTTGGCTGTGCATCCAAATGCAAGCTTCTACTTGCATTTTCCTTATGTCTTCAACTAGAAATCAGCAATCTCGTTAGTTACATCTAAAAAGAATGATTGGTTGCCTGCAAAGGCCAAGTTAGATCAAAATCCTACATGCAGACGCAAATTCGTGGGAGTTTGGGGCTGGCAATAAGGTTGGCCCACTGTGTTTGTGCCCTGGCCCAGAAATCAGGCCAGTCCATAGGCCACACCTATGTCCGGAAAAGGGAGGTTCAAAGATTGATCAACAGTCCCTGTTTTGATAGTACGGCTGGATGGCCGTAGTTGTGGGGCCCCGGCCCTGCTCGTATATAGTGTATTTTCCTGTACATGTTTACCCTTTTTCCCTTTTCTGCCCCTGGACTCATGTTGAGTCTTTCTCTCTTATATATGGGTATTTCTGTAACTTTCATATATTTTTATATATTTGCTCTCTCTCCCTTGTTAGGGTAAGGGGAACTTCATTTCTCAATAGGCTATCATGGTATCAGAGCAGGTTACTCAAGCCTACCCCAACTGAGATACTCTATGTCAGATCTATCCCCACCATCTTCCCCAAATCCGGCAACCTCCCTATTTCCGGCCGTTAGCAGCTCCGTCCGTTAGATCCATCAGCTCCAGCTCCGTCGGCAGCAGTTCCTCCGCAGATCCTTCACTTTCAGCTTCGTCCAAAGCTTCAGCAGCTCCGTCCGCAGCTCTTCCAGCTTCATCCGAGGCACCGGCAGCTCCTCCAGCTTCGTCCAAAGCTCCGGCAGCTCCGTCCGCAGCCCCTCCCCATTTCCCTGCAGCTCCTCCAGCTACGGCAGCTCCATCTGCAGCCCCTCCCCATTTCCCCGCAGCTCCTCCAGCTCATGTTTAACATATAGGTGAGGCCCACCTAATTGTGGACCCAACTATAATTGTCCGATTAAATCAATTCATAGTTTGCTATAAATTTGGCCAATTCAGTTATTCAAAAGGCTGTAAATCAACCTAATTTTTTCTTAATTCAACCTAATTCACCATTCTATTATACTTAAAATTTCAAAATTCGTGAATCCTCGAGCCATAAATTCACCCAAAATCGGGAGATCTACATCTGTGATGAAATTTTGAACTCAAGAAGATGCAAACATAAGACTCAGAGTAATGATTGAGGCAGCTTTACAGCAAAATGAAAGAATCAATTCAATGAACTCTGCAAATTGATGTCACAATATGATGAACTAAAAGACAGTTAAACTGAGTGAATTGGAGTCGTGGGAAACAAAGAATTAAGAATTGAACCTAACAACTATGGGCCAGCCTAATTTGCTGGCCAGGCCACACACACAGCCAGACCATCTGATGAACGTCCCAGATCTTGTGCATGAGTGCCAAACTAGTACATGGGTCCATGACTACTGTTCTAATCCTAGCACGAGAATAGAGACCCTTTGCATTTCTCTAATAACATATACTGATTTAAGCATTTTCCACCAAAGAAACTAACAGTTTCTAAACTAAGAACAGGTGTGTGTGTGTGTGTGTGTTTTTTTTTTTTTTTTTTTTGGGGGGGGGGGGGGGGGGGGGGGGGGTTCATGGGAGCGAGGTTGAGCTTTGTGGGGCCCACCATAATCCATGTCAGACATCCACAACATCAATTAGATGCAACCTTCCATAGTGGGCCATGGAATTAAAAATCAGGCCAATCCATGACTTAGGTGGGCCAAACCATAGAAAATAGTTCAGAGTGAATGCCCACCCATTGAAACCTTCCTGATTTTTTTATAGGGCCCACTCAGATGTGGTTCAGACATCCAGCCCACACATTGCGTGTGTTCCATTTGGATGAGGGGTCACACCAAATTTCAGGGCATTCCAAAACTCAGGAGGGCCCCACCAAGTCCTTTTAAATGTTTTAGGCATGATTTCACATTATTTTAGATGGTGTGGCCCACATGAATCCCAGATACAACTAACTCTTTTGGCATCCCATGACCTAACAGGGACTCACCAAATGCATGGTGTGGATGTCCAGCACACATCACGGTGGGGCCTACAGAGATTGACCTCATGGGAAGCTCTAGTGGTACCCACCAAATGCAAAGTGGAGATGTCCCATGAGGTCAAGCTCCGTGGGCCCCACCGTTATGTGTGCTGGACATCCATACCGTGCATTTAGTGGGTCCCCTCTAGGTCATGGGATGTTCTAAACTTCAGCTGTATCTGGAACTCAAGTGGGCCACGTAATCTGGAAACATGTGAAATCATGCCTAAAACATCTAAAAGCACTTGGTGGGACCCACCTGAATTTTGGAATGGTCTAAAATTAGTTGTGACCCCTCATCCAAGTGGGACACACACAATGGCTAGGTTGGATGTCTAAACCACATCTCAATGGGCCATAGCCGGTCATGGGATGCCCAATCATGGATCCAGACCATTCATTCAATAGTACCATTAGGAGCAAGCAAGTGCAAGGATTACATTGATCGGTTGATCATAGCCTTATGAATGAAGCCAATTTGATCTAGCAGTCTATTTTTATTTTTTTTTCTGAGCCAAGATCGCATAGTTAGAATCACCAAACCGAAGTCCTGCTTCAGAATTAAAAGCAATACAAAGTGGGATGAATCAAATAGATGGTTCAAGATAACGATTTGACCTATTTTGTCTCTCCACTCGATCTTCACTGCCCATTTTCCATGCTATTGGTCGGATGCTTAAGATCATCCAATTGGCATGATTTCTGCACTATGGCTTGTCCCTACTCCCTATTTGTATGAAAGAATGGATGGTTTGTATTGATGATTTAGAATCCTACGTGTCACTTAAAAGGTTTGGGGACATTGCTAATGTCCCCATAAGAACCCGCACCTACACACACATCTCCCAACCTTTTGAATGGCACATGGGACACCCAATCATCAATTGGGATAGGTCATTGAATAGTACCATTGGGAGCAAGCCACTGTATAAGAATGACACCAATCAGATGATCCTAACCCTATGAACCAGGCTAGTATGCTAGAATTGCCCATTGTCCATAGATCACATGGTTAGAATCATCAAACTAAAGTGCTAGTTTGGAGTCATAAGCAATACAAATTGGGATCTATCGGCAAGATGTTTTAAATGATGATTGGACCTATATTGTTTCTCCTCTTAATCTTTACTGTCGTGCTTAGGATTATCCAATTGGTGTGATTTTTTATTATTATTATTATTATTATTATTATTATTATTATTATTATTATTATTATTATTATTATTATTATTATTATTATTTTGCGCCATGGCTTGTCTCTAATTGTATGAAAGAGTGGACGGTTCAGATTGATGATTAGGCATCCCACATGTCAATTAAAAGCTTCTCGGACATTGTAACAACCTTGTGAAGGTGGGGGGGGTGTTAGCAAAGTGCATGCATACATACATACATACAACCTACAACCTTCAAAATATGACAAGTAAAAATAAAATGCATAAACTGTTAACTTACATTGCCAGGTCCATGCGTGTTCTGCTTCTGCAATTCACTGCATTTGTTGTCTCTTGAATATATGAAAGCATCAGATGAAAGAGGAGAAATGATTTCAGAAGTCACCGGCGATGTCGCCGAAATAACATTCAGCATTGAAGCATCGCAAATGTTGGACTGTATGATCAGATCAATAGGAAGTGCCCCAACTCCATTCTCAATGGAATGCAATTCATTCACCTCAAACCGCAGGCTGCTACTTCTGCTACACCCATCATCCCCCGCTCGTGCAACAACCTCACTCTCGATATCCTCAAGTGCTTGTGAAGCAACTCCATTATGAATGGAATGCAATTCATTCACCTCAAACCTCAGGCTGCTACTTCTGCTACGGCCATCATCCCCAGCTCGTGCAACAATCTCACTCTCGATATCCTCAAGTGCTTGTGAAGAAACCCCAAGTGAGAAGCTTATCGAACCATTTCTCCACGAACCTGAATTGCCCAAACTATGAAATGATTCTTTCCTCAGTTCGACGTCGTTTGCTGGATGGAATGAACTAGATGAATCCATCATTTCATGTCTACTAGATGATGATCCAACAAATTCAGGTGCAATATCGTATGGTCGAACTCTTTGGGATTCTCCATCTGTACCATCAGTGCCGGATCCCATTGTCTTAAATGAAGTCCTGGTGCTGCAAAACAAGGAAATGAGGTTGTTGAAAGTGCCCACACGGAGCTTGCATCATGCCAAGAATCATGGAAGTAGAATTGCATGAGTATAAGAGATGATTGATTGAATGCATGATGATGATCATGTTCTGTTGCTTTCACATGAATATTTTTCCTCTTCTATACGTATCTATCTATCTATCTATCTATCTATCTATGTGTCTCTCTATAAATAGACACATATTATATGAGAAATGCTCGTAGCTATTGAAAAAATCACTCCAGACTGTCCATTAGATCCAACACAGAGTTCATAGGATACCATGCATATATCGCAACAATCTGATTACTGTAACAATCTCATCATTAGTTTTTAATACAGACAGTCAAGATCATTTACACAAAAATAGGTGCAATAAAAAAATTGGTCAATCTATTTGTTGGGGACCATCATAGATTGCTTATGATTCTAAAGAGTGACTTTTGTTAGGCAATCCTAACCATTCCATGCATGGCTCAGAAAAACGATGGGCACTAAAAGAAGGAGACAGTTGATGGATGGGATCATCTAATCAGTATGATTTTTGCATAATGAGCCATGAAATGTGTCGCGGACTTAATAGACGGTTCGGATTGATTGATCGATCCTTCAAAAAAAAAAAAAAAAGATTGATTGATCGGACCATCCCAGTGGCTAGATGCAACTATTGATCGGACTATCCTAGTGGCTAGATGCAACTAGGAGCACTATAATCTCTCTCTCTCTCTCTCTCTCTCTCTCTCTCTCTCTCGTGCACACAATTTCACCACAATGTGGTCCAAACAGTTGTTGGGGGCCCCACCATGATGTGTTGATGACATCCACTCCAACCATCATGCACGCCTTCCCTCGTTTGGCCACAGGCTAAAAAATCAAGGCAATCAACAACTCAGGTGGCTCACACAAGTAGGAACAATTGCGAGGGGACACACACCCTTAATTCTCACTACGCCCCACCCAAGTCTCAAAATGGCCTGATTTTTTAAGTGTGCCATCATCTAAGACAGATGTTTCATATCAACGGATTGGATGACATATAAACAACATGGTGGGTCCTCTATGAGAATCAAGGTTAGGCATCCATACTTAATTGTTTTTGTTAGTGTGACCCATTTGAGTCATGGACTAATCTAAATTTTAGGTGCCTGGCCAAACGGCAGCCGGCGTGTCTGACAGTCAGAGTGGATTTCATAAACACATGATGGTGGGACCCAGAAAACGTTTGCACTAGATAATTTCCATATATCATATTATATATTCTGTTATCTTATATTATATCATATTAGATATATATTTCATATGATGAATGTAATCAACCACTCTAAAAGAAAACAAGCATGTGAGAGAACAAGTCATAACTGTCATTAGCACATAGTTTTTCAAATCTTTTTTAATGCATGATGAAGAGGAATGACAATAGGCAGATCACTCCTCACCGATTACATGTCTGGTAATCGAGCATGTTGATCTGGTGGGCCACCATGCGGACCAGGTAAAGACCAAAATCTCACTGATCAGACAATTCTGACCCCCCACTTTTTGTTTACCGGTTGATTGTCGACTACTGTTCTTAACTGTTCATTTTGCAGGCCACTGATCGGACGGCTATAGGAGTCCAACCCACCCAATCTTCTTAACATGGCCTATCCAATAGTGGCCTGCAAGGACAGTCCCGACCTCTAGAGATGTTGAGCTCATAGATCCAAACCGTCCATTAGAATGGTCACCTCTCGATGGGCCATTTCTCAAAATTATATTTGATTGGATAATCCCAACCATGAAAAAATTGTGTCTAATGTACATTGTGTGGACAATCAAAAAATAAAAATTGTGAAGGAATATGTGATTAGCAAGTACATTTGTTGCCTCCTTGCAGGAATGGAGTTCCAACTACATCTTGAGTGAGGGGAATGGAGCCGTAGATCTTTTGTCCGTTATTGTTATATCCGTTGTTTCTGGCACAAGCCCCGCGATGGCATGCACCATGATTATAAGACAGTGATTCAACGCGACTCAGAATCGCAACTCGCCTGAGTCGGTACTGAGTCACCCAAGTCAGGGGTGACTCGTGGCATTGAACCAGATTCCCCCTAGTCGGGGGTGACTCGTGCCATCAAACTGGATCAAATTCGACCACGTCCGAGTTAATTCAGACGGCTCGCTTCAGATCCGTACGAGTCTTAAGACCATGGCATGCACAGCCCAAGTGCACAAGCCCAGACATCGACTTTTGTTTGTGATGTGGCCCCCAGCCCGGCACTAGGCCTCACATTCGGGAGCGAATTAGATGTTACCCTAGTAACACCTTAGTGGGTGTTACCCCTACTGTGTGGGGCCTACCTTGATGTATTTTTTGTATATCCATGCCGTCCATCTGTTGTTACGTATAATATTAGGACGCGATCCAAAATTATAAGAAGAACCAAAGCTCAGGTGGACCATACCAATAAAAAGAGTGATGAATAATCATTAAAAGCATTTTGCGGGCCAAAAAAGTTTTAGATCAAGCTGATCTTTAACTGTTCCCTTCATCCAGACCTTCTTGACATTATCAAGAGCTTGGATTGCAAATAAACATTACCAAAACCTTATGATGGGCTCTTTGGAAATTTTAAAGGTAGGCAGTCACTAAGCACTGTTTTCAGTGGTATGGTCCACTTGAGATTTGGATTTGCATAATTTTTGGAAGACCATCCTAAAATGGGATGTAGAAATGGATGGACGGTGTGGATATACAAAATACTATCCATGGGGGGCCACACGGTAGGGGTAACACCCACTAAGCCGTTCCCGGGGTAGCACCTAATTCGCTCCCCTCATATTCCAGCCCAAGGTGGGCCCAAAAATCCGACGGGCCAACGTCGCCCATTCACAGCCTAGTAAAAAAAAAAGGATGGTTTTGGAAAAAAACCAACATTCAAATGTGGGATGCGGATGTGTAGTGAATAAATTGCGGAGCGCACCGTGACGTATGTGTCATTATCCACGCCGTCCATCCGTTCTTCCAGCTCATTTCAGGCCATAAACCCAAATTTGAAGCGTATGCAGACATCAAGTGGATCACACCACAGAAAGCAATGGTGGGATAATGATGTCCACCATTGAAACCTACCTAAGCCTCACAGTGATTTTTATTTGTCATCCAGCCTCTTCATAAGTTCACATAGACAATGGATGAAGGGAAACAAACAAAAAAAAATCAGATTGATCCAAAACTTTCAACGGTATGCGTTCAATTCCCATTGTATCCTGCAGTGTGGTCCACTTGAGCTTTGGATATGCTTCAATTCTGAATTCATCACCTAAAATAAGCTAAAAAAACGGATGGACGGCGTGGATAAAACATATACATAACGGTGGGCCCCAAAGAGTTTACTCACCATTACTCACTGCATAATCAGCGTCCGCACATGTGACCCATCCGACACAAGCACAGGCCTGGTTTGTAGAATTATTTGATACTCGGCTGCGTAACGGGCGCGACTTGGGTGAGACCCCGGAACCAGCGATGTGGGTGGGACCCTGAACCTAGGGCCCACCTCGGTGTATTTATTGTATATCCATGCCGTCCATCTGTTTCTTCAGATTATTTTAGGAAAAAGTCCGAAAAATGAAGCACATGCAAAATTTAGGTGGACCACACCACAGGAAGCAGTGCTCATTGAACTGCTACCATTAAAAACTTCCTAGAGTCCTCCGTAATGTTTATTGACCATCCAATCTGTTGATTAGGTCACGTAGGTAGGGATGAAATGAAAAAACAAATATCAGATTGAAAGAAAACTTTTATGACCCACAAAAGATTTTTAGTGGTCGTTAACCAGTTTTTCTTATGGTGTGGTCCACCCGAAATTTGCATATGCAGATCCTACATAAATCGTACACGTGGCAAAAATTAACTCAAATGAAACCAAGCAAATTACGGAACTCACAGCTGTCAAGTCAAAGACGGAAGATGAGATTCATTGAACAATCTGTGGCCTCTGATTACTGGAATACTGGCGGTGGTGCCTCACCAGATGAATGGCCCAGATCCGTCGCAACTTGTTTTATGTTCCTGGAGAAAAAAAACCTAATCCAATCACAATCTAAAAAACGGAAATCGAATTAAAAATTAAAAAGAAAAAAAGAAAAGCAATGGAGCTTTTCTTGGATTTCTTCAGAAGAAACAGTATCCCAAAAGGGAAGAGAAATGAATAGAATACAAGAAGCTGAAAAGGCGAGAACGCACCAAATGCCAGATATCAGATGGTCCGAGAGGTGGACGATGCGAGATATCCGTACACGTGGAAAACGAGAAGGCCGTATATGGATCGCCTCCCACAATCGTCTTCAGCCTTTTTCTTTTTCTTTTTTTATTTATATAAAATACAGAGATGAGGGTTGGACGAAGAGGGAGGATTCTCTTTCTACTCTTGAGATTTGTTAATTGCTACAGTACATCTCGACGTACTGGTCCTTTTTACATATTTTACGTTCGGGCTATAAGATCTGTCCTCATTTTCAATGATCCAAACCGTTTATCTGATGGGCCTCACCTTGGATGGCATACAAAAAAATAATAATAATAAATAAATCTCAGATGGCAGATATCAGTATGTACTGTATAAAGGGAGTTGTTCCGGAAGCGGATTGCGTGGTGTGCTCGATGATGTGTTGACGTCATCAAATTCTGTTGGTCCAATATGATGTCTTTGTTATATCCACACCGTCCATCCATTTTGAAAGATCATTTTAGGGGATGAATCCAAAAATGCGCCAGATCTAAACTTTAAGCCGACCACACCACAGAAAGTCATGGGACAGTGATGCCCACCGTTGAAACCTTTCTATGGCCCACCATGATGTTTATTTGCCATCCAACTTGTTGATAAGGTCAAAATACCTGTTTGAAGGGAAAATACAAATATCAGCTTGATTCAAAACTTCTATGGCCCCCAAGATGTTTTCAACGGTAGACGTTCAATCCCCACTGACTTGTATGGTGTGGTCCACTTGAAGTTTAGATCTGCCTCATTCTGTAAAATGATATCTTAAAATGGATGGACAGTGTGAATATAACAAATATATCATAATGGGTCCACGTAATTTGGTGACGTCAACACATTAACAAGGTCGGTGGTGTCAGGTGCGGCACACCGCGCAATCCGCTTCCAATTGTTACGTAAGCTAGCAGAGTATTACGCTTGATGCGCCGGCACTCAAAATTGGACGCCGATTACCTGGCCTAGGTGGAGCCCACCATGATGTTTGTGAGAAATTCACCCACTCCATCCCTTTTTTCAGGTTACGTTACAACATAAGCTCAAAAATGAGGCAGATCCAAAACTCAAGTGGGCCACACGATAAGAAAATGTTGGTAGGACATACCTATCGGGGTCCACCGTGATTTATGTATTTCATCCACTCCGTTTATCCATTTTAACAGATAATTTTATGGCTTGAGACAAAAAACGAAGCATATAAAAATCTTAAGTGGACCACACCACTGAAAACAATGTCAATTGAACTTGTACCGTTGAAAATTTCTTAGGGTCGTGGAAGTTTTGGATCACACTGATAATTATTTATTTTTTCTTTATCAATGTTTGTGTGATCTTGTGAATAAGTTGGATGAAAAATAAACATCACTGTGGGCCCTAGAAAGGTTTCAACGATAGAAATCATTATACCCACTGTTTTTTGTGGCATGGTGCCCCTTGGTTTTCTATAAGCTTTGATTTTGGTTTCAACCCCTTAAATGATCTAGAAAAGGTGATGGGCAGTGCAGATAAGCTACATACATTTATAGTGGGCCCAACTGAGTTTACTCAGCATGATAAGAGCTATGCTTTGTGATAGAGTTTAATAATGATTATGATTGTGATCTTAATCTATCGGAACTAGGATTGACCTATGCAATTGAGTGTGCTCAAGTCCTAACTTGAATTGAGGGAATTGTGTATATAAATCACACATATGACAGATTGTATGTTACAACCGCTCTATCATCCGACTAAATAGGATTTTATTTCGATTCTACTTGTGTAATTGGGAAACCACATTGAACTATGCATTGAGGATTGCTACAATCCGATTTCAAATTGGTTGAATGATCCTAACCTCAAATGTGTGTGTACTTGTATGTTGAAATAGGACCACTTATTATCATTAATTTTTAACCGTCCAATAAATGTCACCAATTGGATGGTTGTGCATGGTCAAATAGGTCCCGATATTTGGTTCATGAGGAAACGGGGACCATTGCTGTAGATGGCTTAATTTGAATTACTTGCATGCAATCTATGCAATTTCTAAGTAACTTCAAAGTGCCTGAGTATCAGGCATCACACTTTGCCAGAGTATCAAAGTTAGTTAGTTATTATTATTATTATTTTAAAGCATGCATTGCTTCATTGGGAAGTTCTGATCATGGGAACTGTTCAGCGTTGAAAGTGAGCCACTGGAAATTTTTGTGGATCAAACGATTCACATAGTGCACCCCATTCTTTGCACGGCTCCGGCATTCAGCACGTATTATACACAGTTGAATAAATCAGCTGTGAGAGAATATATTAATGGTGGCGTATTTACTACTTTCAGAATTTGAACACAGGACCTTTTATCTTTGATATTATGTCAAATGACCTCTTTCTCTAAAGGCTTGAGCTTTTAGATCAAGTGGTGATTTGACATATACAAAATTATGATCAGAAGCTAAGTGGGGCCGGGCCACCTTAATGTTTGTGAGAAATCCACCCTTTCAATCTGTTTTCACCTTATCATGTTAGGGCATGAGCCCAAAACTAATAAGGAAAATCCAAAATTTAAGTGTGCCACATGACAAGAAACAATGAGGATTGAACATCCACTATTGAAACATTAGTACGGCTGTAGAAGTTTTGGATCTGCCTAATATTTTTATGCTTCTCTTTCATCCAAGTAGGAATGACCTTATGAACTGTTTGGATGGCAAATAAACATAAGGTATACCACCCATTTTCAGGATGCAGCTTTGTGGATCCCAACTGTGGGGCCCATTTTGATGTGTGTGTCTCACATCTATGCCATCCATCCATTTTTCCAGATTAATTTAGTGTATCAACCCAAAAATGCATCAGATCCAAATCTGAACTGGACAACACCAAAGGAAACACCTACAGTTAACAACATCTTGGGGGCCACCAGAATGTTTATTTTTCATCCAACCAGCCGATAAGGTCACAAAGACTTGGATGAAAGGTCCACAAGAATATCAGCTTGACCCAAAACTTTGGCAGCCCCCAAGAAGTTTTTAATGGTTAATCACCACTGTTTTCTTAGAGTATGGTCCACATGAGTTTCGAATTTGCTGCATTTTTGGCTCATACTCTAGAATAATCACGTGAAATAGATATACAGCATGGATATAAAATACATACATCAGGGTGGGCCCACAGTCAGGCATCCACTGAAGCCATGTCCATTTTTTGCTGTTGAAACCAAAAATCAAGTTGACTCAACACTCAGGTGGGCCATGCCATAAGGAATTAAACGAATGGATTGAATGAAATGGCCTTATTTTTGTGTGATACTTTCATCATCATGATGAGAAAAGTATAGATGCATGGATTGAATGAAATATAGGGCTGGTCATGAGCCGAGTCAGCTCGAGAAAATCGATCGACTCGACTCGAAAAAGCTCGCATCGGCTCGACTCGACTCAGCAGAACATGTCAAGGCAAGCTTCATTTAGGAGCTCGAGTCAGAAATCGAGTCAAGTTCGACTATTGAGTTACTCGACTTGAAACTCGACTCGATTCAAGCTCGACTCGTTTCATATAGATATTTGTTATAAAAAAAAAAAAACCTAATCTTCTTATTTCTTGGTTCTCTCTCTCCCCTCCCCCACACACACATTGGGGTCCAAGCTTAGGACATATAAAACCCTCACACGTTAGGGGGTTTCTTAATCCTACTATTTTGTTCAGGTAAGAACATTCCTTGTTGAGCATATTTGATGGATTGAGTAATTTCAAGTACAAAACATGGTGAGCACACAATGGTTGTGTGTTTTACACGCTACACAACCACAGGTGCTATGGTGAGACCACACAATATACATATCTACAAAACAGGGGCTATGGTTAGACCAAACACCATATGCAGCTATTGATTGCAATTTTACGAGGGAGGTGGTGCATCTGATCCATGAATCAGCTGAGCCTCATCATGAAGATGGTCCACACAATAATTAGGGCAGTCCATTCACGTGGTGAGCTATGCATGTACTGTATTAATTATGGTTCATAAAATATTACTGGTGGTCTGCATTCAATGCATGTGTGACTTGGCCAAAGAAAAAATCGATCAGATCTAGGTCATTTTAATGATGGGGTCCCACCTGTAGAAATATTATTCTCCCCTAATATATGTGTGACTTCTCGAACTTAATGTTGTTGACTTTTAATTTGTATTTTATAGTAATAAATATAATAAATTAAGGTGGGAGCAAGCTCAGCTCGACTCGAGGTAAGCTTGCCTCGACACTTTTAGCAAACAAGGTAAGCTCCAATGGTATGCTCGAGGAGAGCACAGACACACCTCGACTCAACTCAGCTCGATGTACAGCACTAACGAAATATAGACACGGCAATGGGCCCAAAGCAAAAGTAACGGCGTCCCATCCCAGCTGTTTCTACGGCGCATCTCTGGCCTTTTTGCATCATCATTCTTTTTTTTTTTGGTTTTTTTGCTTTTTGGGCTTTGAAAGAGATGCAGCGTACAGTTTTGAACGAATGGCAAGCGGATTAGGTGTTTCTTTGGCCCCCACCTTGATGATGTATTGTATATCCACGCCGTCCATACGTTTTTTAGAAAATTTTATAATGTTTTCAAAAAATATTAGGCATATCTAAATCTTAGAGGGACCACACCACAGGAAACAGTGATCATTGAGTGGTTCACCATTAACTTCAAAGGGCCCATCATAAGCTTTTCGTAATGTTTATTTCCCATCCAACCTGTTTATAATGTTAAGAAGACATGGATAAATGTTAAATACAAATATAATATTGATCCAAAACTTTCGTGGCGCATAAAAAGTTTTTAATGAACTTTAAGCACCGTTTCTAGTGGTATGGTCCACGTAAGATTTTTATCTTCTTAATATTTGGTATCACATCTAAAATGATATGTAAAAACAGATGAGCGGCGTGGATATACAAAAAAAAACATCAAGGTAGTCCTCACACGGTTGGAGTAACACTCACTAAGGTGTTGCCCGGGTAACAGCTAATCCGCTCCCGAAAGGGAACAAAGTTCCACCCACGCGGCAGTTGGTTTGCTTTCCTCATACAGAGGAAAGTCATGCTAGCCCAGTTTACATCTGTCGCGACTTAGAAAACTTAGTGTATCGCCACCAAATCGGGCCCACATTCTTCGTATTCTGGTGATCGAAGTGATCGAAACCGTCCATATTGTAGAATCTCTTCCATACGTACTACCATGAGTGATTGATTGATTTTGACCATCTCCATCTGTAGATGAATTTGGATCAATGAAACGAAGATTTTTGATGGATCACATTCAAGTAATAAAGAACTACGTCAGAATGATTATTTCTAATAGCAAAGAGCATACGAACGGCTCAAGTCAAAGGACCATTTATCTTGTGGCCCCAGTGGATGGCAACAGACGCTGGTTTCTACATCGCAAGATAGGCAAAACAAAGTCGCCCTTTATCAGTTGAGAAGAAGCATGATACCTCTCATTGGTTTCGGCTAGTTGACTCTGGAGCCGGGTGACCTTTCAAAAATAAAATAAAAAGACTCTGGAGCGGGGTGAGTGTAGACACCCCACATTCAATGGCATGTGTACCACTCACTCACTTTGATTTGATGGAACCAAGTTCACTGTGTGGGTAAATACATGTCCCCAAGGCGGTGGACGGTTCAGATCGGCCTGAAGTCTCTACATACTGCTGTGGGTGCATGTATGGCACACGAGTGCAAAATGTGACTCAAACTATAAAAAGCACAAAAGACAAAAGACAAAAGAAAAGGAAAAGGAAAATCCTTTCCACGGCCCGGCGTCCACCATCCAGCTCCAGCGTGCGCGCCCCTGTCGAGTCTGCATTTGCCGACCGCGCTTGTCGACATACCCTCAGCCATTCAAAGCGCCGACCGTACGTGAATGTGTTGTGTGGACCCTCCAAACTGGCTATTCATTGCCAAAAAAAAAAAAATTGCCACGCGTCTGCTCCACGTTGGTGAATTAACTTAAATATCAACACGCATCTGCTTTGCACTCACGAACAATTATCAACTTACCTAGCTCGGACAGCCTATTTAAGTGGACCCAGTGAACGGACACCAACAAAATCGCAGAAGAATCCCTGCCCCACTGAACAATCGTTTGATACTTGCAGTGCGAGCCTCCTCCTTCTACAATTATACTTCAGTAATCGAATTTTTATCTCTGTCTCTGTCTCTTTCTCTATTGAGAAGTCAAAAGAAACATTGAGTAGAGTTGGAATTCAAGACATCCGAACATCCAATGTCTTTTTCCCATAAAGAAGTGGTGTCGGATCTCTCATTTTCCCTCTCACATCTCAATATGCTCACTCTCTGTTGTAAGAATAAGAGTAACCATAATATTAAAAGATACAATTCTTAAGATTAAAGTCAACGAGTAGGGTCGGAATTCAGAGCGTCCGATCGTCCCTTGTCCTTCATATGAGAAAAGGTGTCTGACTCCTCTTTTCCGTCTTACATCTCCAAATCAAACCGTATTCCACTCCGCACATTTCATATATACTTCATCCTTCCACACACTCACGATTTACTTTTACTGTTGTTCTTTTCTGTTTTTGCTAACCTGGGCCTTAAGAAGCCTGTGTAGTTCGGCCTAACTCTATTATCTGGTTATTGTGTTTATGTTATTTTGTCTACCCAGGTCTTGAAAAGCCTATGAAGTATGGCCTAATCTTGCAGGTTTGGAAGCTCTTCAAAATCCTCCTAAAATCGTTTAGCCCAGCAAAGTAGATATCGTGTGTTGCACGTTCGATAAGGGGGTGTCTAACACCTTCCCCTTTCGTAACCGCCACTCTTACATAGAATTCACGGCACAGACCATGCTTATCAAAATGAGAGTCATTTAAAGACCAGGGGTTCTTCAAAATACCTTCGTCCTTTATGCGTTTTCATGGGTTCTGGCCGACCATGGATTCTGAGGCCTCTTTTCGACTGGTGATGACTCCGTTAAACATACCAAGAACGTTATTCCGTTGTCCTAAAAAATGTTTTGCATAACCAAGAAAAATCCAAGCCAAGTCAACTAATCATTGCCATTGTGCGCCCCACTCCAAATACAAAAAGAAAAAGAAAAAGTGGGCACACGTGCACGTGCAGGCATCCACAACGAGAAAAATAGAAACAAAAAATGAACCCGATTCAAGACTCAAGTGGGCAAAAAACGTGAAGATTGAATGTCCATAGTTGAAATATTTGTGGGACCACATGAGTTTCCAATCAAGCTAATATTTGTGTTTTCAGTTCATCCCAGTAGTAATGACATTTTGAACAGTATGGATGGCATATAAACATCACTGTAGACCTCAGGGAGGTTTCAAGTATAGTAATTTCCCTACCCACCTTCTCTTTTAGTGAGGCTCACTTGAGTGTTGGATCCAGCTCATGTTTGGTCTCGTGCGTTAAAATGAGCTCACAAAACGGATGGATGGGGTGGATTTATCAAAAAATCAATGTGGGCCCCACCTAGGTTCCCAGCGCAGGCGGCTTTTCGCAACTTCATGCGCGAGGCTTTCGCAGGAAATCCGCGTCCGGGATAGTTGACTCTGGAATACGATAAGAGTGTGTGGAGGCAGAGTAACTCCGCACGCAATCCGATTCCCTGGAGTGGGGCGAGAAAAATCGAAATTCCAGTGGGAGATTTGCTAATTCCATGCGTGTGTGCAGGTGCTCTGCCCATAAAAACAGTCGCACATGAAAACTGCCAAAATGGATTGTTGCAGGAGATCTGAGTTTTTCATCAAGTGCTTTGCACTGTTTAGATCTTCTGGCCTTTAGATTGAGCTATTCCATCTCTCAAGTGCACCACAACGGACAATAACAAATGGACAGTTAAAGAAAAAACTTTACCTGTCAGTTTACTTTGTAAATTGTGGCCCACTCGAGGAATGGTGAAAGTTCAGATCTCATGCACATGTTCAATATTAGTACGTGTCGGCTGGGATCCACACGCCCACAACAGACCTCATGCGAGTGGTGATTGAGCTCCGAGTTTGCGACACACGTGTCATTCGATGTGTGAGGTTAAGTTGTTGTGGTAGGACGCGGATTGGGTGGTGAAGAGCTCACCAGCCATTTTGGTGGTCAAATGACGTGGCAAATTTCCATTGATGGGAAGAGTTTTGATTGGTGGGGCCGGGAAACGGATTAGGTGAGATAGCGGACTAACCCAAGACGGTGCGGCCCCTTACAATGGGGCTCACTTTGATGTATATATTCTGTATCCACACGGTCCATCCGTTTTTCCATATCAATTTCTAGCATAATAATAATAATAATAAAAAAAAGCATATCTAGTTGTCGGGTGGATCATACCTGATTGAGCATTAGTGGGCAACAAAAGTTTTGAATCAAGCTTATATTTCTTTTTCTTTTTTTTTCCTTCATACAGGCTTATGTGACCTTATCAATAGATTGGATGTCAAATTAATACTATAGAAACATTAATGTGTGCCCTAAGACGTTTTCAATACAGAAACACTAAGGTGTGCCCTAAGATGTTTTCAATGGTAAGATGTTCAATCACCATTGTTTTTTATGGTATGGCCCACCTGACAATTGAATCTACTTAAGTTTTAATATAGTACACTAAAATGATATGGGAAAATGGATGGACGGCGTGGATACATAATACGTATATCAAGGTGGCCTGCATAGTCTATGGTGAGGTTGGGTGTGTGCGGGGTTATTAATTAAAATTGCCCTTAATTATGATATAATAAAGGCATTAACATCAAATGTTAATGCATATCTTTTTCAGCCTTTTGGTACTTTTTAGCTTCTTGAAAGATGAAAATGCCTTTCTGCCAACCATCGTCTTGTATTGCGGTAGCTTTTCATAGAAGTCGAGAGGGCCTTTGATAATGGGGTGTGGGCACCACTAAATCAATGATTGAAACCATCCCTCGATCGATATGATCCATTCAATTTTATTGAATAGTCATGAACCCATAGTAGGGTCATTCAAAAAAAATTGGAGGTGATTGTGAACCAAAACTGCATTAATGTCATGACTTAATTCTGATCTGTTTCCTCCGATGTGGTTCATCCGTGATGAGTTTTGCCCTCAAATTTAGACATATGGCATGAAATTAAAATTTCTTTCATGTGGACAACTTGGATCTGCTACAAGACAATCCAATTAACCCCACATAAGATGTATGATGGGTTCAATAGGTAGGTCCCTTGCATTGGAAGGTCATTTATCATTTTCTCTCTCTTCTTCATTTTTTCACGAGAGGGGATCATTTAATCATTAGAACCATTGTCATTTCCATAGGACTCACTTCGGCGAGCTTTTAGTGTCATTCCCTCCATTCCAGTTAGCTTCTGAGTGTGTTTTTAAGATTTTCGGCCATTCTACGATATAGAAGCTATGACGGCCAATGGTAGATTTAGGTTAGGACAATAGTAGCTTTTGTATTTTTTATTTTTTTTTTAATCAATGTTGGGAATTTGTGAAAGGAAAGAGGGTATGGTGGTTCCCTTTATAATTGCTTTTTTTTTTTTTTTATGAGTGGTGGGAGTTTGTGAAATGTACAAATTTTATAATGGATGAATATTGTAATGGATGAATTTTGAAATGAAAGAATATTGTAATGAATGAATGTTGTAATGGATGAATGTTGCAGTGGAAGCATGTTGAAATGGATGAATGTTGTAATTGATGAATGATGAGATGGAAGAAATTTGCATGGTAGATCGTCGATATTCACTGTGGATCACTGATAATCACCGCAAATCACCAATATTCAGTTTGTATCACTGATATTAATTGTGGATTGCCGATATTCACTATAAATCGTTGATATTCACTTTTGATCGTTGATATTAACTATAGATCGTCGATATTCACAATGGATCGTTAATCCCACGGAAACGTTTATAACTTCCTCGTTACATGTCTAATTTGGGTGATCTTGTATTCATTTGAAATGTAATTTGATGAACTTTTAAATGACTTTGGAATCACCTCATTTTGACACTATTTGATTATTCAAAAGTGGAACCAAAGTTACTATGTTCTCTAATACTCACTATGGGTTGCCAGTACTCATTGTGGATCGTCGATCCCAAGAAAACAAACATAACTCCCTCCTTACATGCCCTACTTGTGTGATCTTATAGTCGTTGGAAAGATAATTAGATAAGATTTCAAATGGATTTAAAATCAAATCATTTAGACACCATTTGATTGCCCAAAAGTGAGCCCAAAGTTACTGTGGTTCGTCAATACTCACTCTAGATTTGAGCGATCTTGCATTCGTTGGAAAGATAATTTAATAAACTTTCAAATTAATTTACAATCACCTCATTTAGATACCATTTAATTGACAAAAAGTGGGCCCAAAGTTATTATGACATTTATCACTAAATAAGATATATAAATAGATGAAATTTGGACCCACTTTTGGACAATAAAATATGCTCAAATGAGGTAATTCCAAAGACATTTGAAATTTTATCAAATTATCTTTATAACAAGTATAGGATTACTCAAATTGAACATGTAACGAGGGAATTATGATCATTTTTGTGGGATCTGCGATCCACAATGAGTATGGGCGAACCACAGTAACTTTGGGCCCACTTTTGGACAACTAAATGGTGTCCAAATAAGGTGATTCCAAAGCCATTTGAAAGTTTATCAAATTACCTTTCCAAATATTAAGATATCCAAAATCGAGCATGTAATGAGGAATTATGTTCATTTTTATGGGATTAAAAATTTTAAAAACACTAAAAAGCTCGCTGGAATTGAGGAAATGGTACTGAATCCACGCTAGAAGCTGTTGAAATAGGTCCCACGGAAGTGATCACAATAGTCCTAACAATCAAAATGGTCTCTTCTCATGAAAAAAGCAAAGAAGAAAGAGAACGAAAATGTTAAATGGCTTTCTCGTGCAAGGGACCCACCTATTGAACCAATCCCACATCTTGTGTGGGGCCTACTGAATCGTCTTATAGCAAATACAAACCATATCATGAAAGGGATTTTAATTTTATGCCATCTACCCAAGTTTGTGAGCAAAACTCATCACGGATGGACCACATTGAAGGAAATAGTTCGGAATTAACCTATGGTATTGATGCAGTTATAAGCCATAGATATCTCTAAACATTTTTTTTATTTAAAAATGATCCTATTGTGAGTTTACAGATGTCTGATCAAAGTGAATAGATTAGATCGTCCAAGGGGGTGCTTCCAATCTTTGATTTAGCGTGGCCCACACCCAATTCTCAAAAGGCTATTTCGACTTTAGAAACAAGATAACACTATAGGGGGGATGGTTGGTGGAGGGGCATTTTTACCATTTGAAAAGCCAAAAAGTGCTGAAAGGGCTATAAAAGATATGAATTTAACATATGGTGTCGGCACTTTTATTATGTCATACTTAGGGGCCATTTTAATTAATAACCTAAGAGGGAGCTGATTAGGTGAGACCGCTCTCACCGAAAGATGGTGCGACCTTTATATTAGGTGAGACCGCTCTCACCGTTGGAGTATGTATTTTGAATCCACAATGTCTATCCATTCTTCCATGTCATCTTGGGAAATGATACGAAAATTGAAGAAGATACCATATTCTAGAAAACAGTGACGATTGAACATCCTATCATTAAAATCTTATCAGCATGTATTTATAACTGTTGTGAAGGATATATATATATATATATATATATATATATATATATATATATATATATATATATATATATATATATATAAAAGCTTCATTTAAAATTTTTGTAGCCCATTAATAGTCAATCACCACTATTTCCTGCGACGTGGTCCACCTAATAATTGGATCTGCTTCATTTTTTGGCATGATGCTTTAAAATGATCTGAAAAAATGGATAGATGGTGTGGATACATAATACATCCATCAAGTTGGCCTGCGTAATCCGCTTCCGTTGGAAGAGGTGGTCCCGGTCTCTATAAGGTCTTCACGCGGATTGCTGCGAAAGGCTTTAGTAGCAAGTTCCTACACTTGGGAAGCTAGGTGGGGCCACACAAGAGAAAACAGTGGAAGAGAAATACCTACCGTTGAAACTTTTATGGGTCGGCCTTGATGTATATATGCCATCAAAACCGATTATAATGTCATTCCACTAGTATGTACTGAAAGCACAAAAGAATTAGCCTTATAAAAAAAATTTCTGTGGCCGAATGAATGTTTCAACGGTTTATGGAGAATCCTATCCATCAAAATGGTGGGCCTGACATTGAAGATCAAATTTCACGAAATTGTGGCTGATTAACTTACTGGATGGTCCCAAACGATAATTGAGATATGACATCGATGCTGATTGGTTTGAACATTTTGGTCCATCCAATCAGTTGCTAGACATAATCTTCACATCAATCGATCCACATTGGTGCGGCTCATTTATTGCACCACTTGGGCGTTCAGCATATGGGACTCGGATTCGGTAGTGACCCCCTTGGATCCCACCATGGTGTATATGTTTTATCCATACGGTCCATCCATTTTCCAGCTCAATGTAGTGCATGAGCCCAAAAATGAGACCCCATTGGCTACACCCCCACTAGGACCTAGTGAGAGACGGCCAATCCTATCAGGGGCTCTGTGGGGCCAACTTAATCTATGAGCTTTATCCATGCTGTCCATGCATGCGGATTGCATCAGACCCAGGTTGAACGTTCAAGTGTCCGACCAGATTTGTGTGAGGGCCCACTGTGATATATCTATTTATCCCGGCCTTGCATCCACTTTATAAGAACATGAATGGGCCCAAAAATAAGGCAGATCCAAAGTTGTAGCCTGTAGTGGACCACGCCAAATAGACCACACTGATGTCATGCAATGTGGGACAATGAAAAGGCTGCAAACAGGGATTCCTGTTTTTCAGCCAACAAAGGATCCAGACACATAGTAAGCTTGGGTTGCATTAAATGCAAGAGTCATATCTGGTGTGGTCCACTATAGTGTTGGATCTGCCTCAATTTTGGGCTCATCCCATAACATGATCTTAAAAAAGGGATGGACGGTGTGGATAAACAGATGCATCATGGTGGGCCCCCACACAGATCTGGCCAAACACTTAAAGGTTTCACCAGCAGTCAGATGCACTCCGTCCATACCTTTGCCGTATCATTTTAGGGGCATGAGCCCAAAAAGGAGGTAGATGGAAGGCTTAATGGACAAAACAATAGGAAACAGTAAGGATTAAATGTCTTAAGAGGACAAAACCAAACGAAACAGTGAGGATTAAAGGCCTACCGTTAAAAACTTCTTGGAGCCACATAAGTGAAGTTTTGAATCAATACTTATTTCCCTTCATTAAGGTTGTGTGACTTTATGAAGAGGTTGGATGGCAACGAAATATTACAGTGGGCCATATATAGGAAGGTTTCAAACGGACTATGTCATTGTAACCACTTCTCTTATGGTGTGGTCCACTCAAGCTTTTGATCCACTGAGTATTGTCGTCTCTAGCTAGGTCCGAATGGGGTAGTACCCCGTAGTCTCCAATCCGCAGATCCAAATCTTAGGTGGACCACACTCTAAGAAACCATGGTGATTGAGTGGCCATTATTAAAAACTTCCTAAATCCCACTTTAATATTTGTTTGTTATGTAGTATGTTGATTAGCTCAAACAGACCTTAATGAAGAAAAAACATAAATATATGTAGATTGATCCAAAACTTGTGTGGCCCCATAAGCTTTTAATGGTGGGGATCAATCACCACTGTTTACACTGGTGTGGCCACCTGAGATTTAAACATCATTCATTTTTGTGGGCCAATGCCTGAAAATGAGCTGGAAAATGGATGGACGCGCATCCCACGAAATCGGATTGCGTCCTGAGTTGCTCAGTACGCTCTTGTCGTACTGAGTAAACTCAGTTGGCGCACTGCAAATGTATGTACTTTATCTACACCGTCCATCCGATTTTACAGATCATTTAAGTGGTTGAAACCAAATTTTAAGCATATCCAAAACTCAGGTGGACCATACCACAAGAAACAGTGGGTATAATGATTTCCACGTTGAAACCTTTCTAGGACCCGCAACATCCAACCTGTTAACAATATCACACAAACATTGATGAAGGGAAAAAAAAAAATCAGCTTGATCCAAAACTTTGGCGGCCCCCAAGAATTTTTCAACGGTATAGGTACAATTCACATTGTTTCCTTTGGTGTGGTCCACTTAAAATTTTTATATGCTTAATTTTTTTGTTTCAAGCCATAAAGTTTTCTGTTAAAATGGATGAACGGAGTGGATGAAATAAATAAATCACGTTGGACCCCGCAGAGTTTACTCAGTACGCTAGTACGTTATCGGCTTCCGCATGCAACATGCATCATGGTGGGCCCGGCACCGTCCGGTACCGAATCCCAGCACATGCGATCCGTTTGTGAGAAAAAGAAAGCTGTTCCGGTAAATTCACAAACAGCTGCCGCTCATCATCTTTACCGCTTCTTTGTGGGGAATGACTTTATGTGCATGAGATCTACACCGTCCATCCGATATAAAAGTCATTTTTTCTGCTGTTGATACTAGAATTCCAGATGATTTAACACTCATGTGGGTCATGCCATAAGGAATTATACCTTAGACCTTAAGTTCATGTATAATGGCCCACCTAAGTCTTGGAATAGCCCTATTTTTTGAATGGATGTTTTCATTATGACGAGAAAAGTTAGATGATATGAGAAAACAGATAGACGGCATAGATATATAAAAAATGCATCATGATGGGCCCCACACGGTAGGGGTAACACCCACTAAGGTGTTACCAGGGTAACATCTAATTCGCTGCCGAAGTATAGACAGGACAATGGGCCCCACGCAAAAATAATGGTGGGCGTCACATCACAACTGCTTACTACGTTGTGGCGTATCTGAGTTTTTCATCATTGCCACTTTTGGGTTTTGAAAGAGAGGCAGGTAAGGGTTGAAACTTTGAAAGTTACTAAAGCTCTACTGACGTGGCGCTAGGTTTGCTTCCCACGTTCTTACGGAGATCTCAGTAGGGGAGTTTGCCTCTGTCGCGACTTAAATTCCTGAGTGTATCACCGAAAAATCGAGCTCACGTTCTAAGTATTCTGAAAATCCAAACGGTTCATGTTGTAGAATATGTGCCATAATTACTATGGTAAAAAATGTTAAGGGTAGAGGTTATTTTGACCTTATCCTTCTGTAGATGAATTTAGAACAATGAGATGAATATTTACGGATGGATCAGATTCAACTCTAAAAGAGTATATGAACGGTTCAAGTCATAAGACCATCCTATCATGTGGGCCCCAGTGGGTGGCGACAGACGATGGTTCTGTGTTGCAAGAGAGGCGAAAGGAAATCTGTCTTTATTGAGTGGTTGGTAGATAAGAAGTCTGAGAAGTGGAGCGTATTGGCTGTGACCTGGGCACATAGATATCTCTGTGCCCGGGGCTGTGTGGGGTCCACAGAGATGTCAGTGAAAAATCCACTCCGTCCATCTGTTTTGAAATATCACAATAGAACAGGATACTGATTTACCAGGCAGATCTAAAATTTAGGTGGACCACAAAAACAAAACAGTAGGAACAGAAGCATCCACCGTTGAAACCATCCTAGAGCTAACCATGATGTTTATATGCCATCCAAACCGTTCATAGAATTATTATCACTCAGATAAACTGTACGAACAAATATCATCCCGAGTGTTCTCATGTTGGCAGTCATGGGAGCGTAGTAGGTGAGACCCCAAAATTGGAAAATATCAACGTCCATCCGTTTTTCTAAATCAACGGCCTTATTTAGAAAAACAAGCGTCCACAAATCATAGGTCATGGTTGTTCATCCAATTTTATTTCTAGATTTTAAATCATTGGTAATGGATTCCACAATTTAGATCGGTTTAATTTAAATTTACATGCGCCACTGCATACCATTTCTAAGTGTCCGCTTGTGTATCAAGCGTCATGCGCAACCAGAGTATCGAATAACTCTCTTATATATCATATATAACTGCCTGGATGTATGTATTCTGTATCCACACCGTCCATCCGTTTTTTCAGATCATTTTAGGCATTACCCCAAAAATTAAGCAGATCCAATTATCATGTGGACCATACCATAGTAAATAGTGGTGATTGATTCGCTCTACCATTAAAACCTTCTTAGCGTGTAGCTCAATGTTTACGTAGACCTCCCAGTCTGGTACTACTCTGAAGTAAGACAGCTAATTATTTACTGTAAGCGCATGTTTGTTTTGCATTTACACGGTGTAAATTTGAGTAATATCCTTCGCATCTTTCAAAGTTGATGGTGACCATTTGCTTTTTTTTTTTTTTTTACAAAATTATATATATATATATATATATATATATATATATATATATATATATATATATATATGAGAATGCAAATTTCATGGTTGGCCTATTGTGATACATGTGACTTATCCAAACCATCCATCCATTTTGAAAGGTGATTTCAGTGCATGAACAAAAAATTGAGGCAAATCCAAAACTTAAATAGACCACGCCACACGAAATAGTGGGTTGAACACCTATCGTTAAAAACCTTTTACAACCACAATTTCCTATGGTGTGGGCCACTTGAGCTTCGGATTTACCTGATTTTTTTGTTAGGGCCTAAAATATTCTGATAAAATGGATGGACGGTGTGGATATGTCACAGACATCACAATGGGCCCCCCATGAATGTATGTTAATACTTTTCAAAGCCTTTTTACATATAGGAAATACTCTTTCAATCAAAATTAGGAAATAATAATAATTACTTTTTTACATCTACTTGCATTTACCCCCATTTACATCAAAACAAGCACCCCCTAAAGGTTCAAACTGAAAAATCAATCCCTTTATCTTATAGCACAAGCCACTCAGGCCATCAGCTAAACCCTCCTTCATTGCCCTGCCTCACACGGTCCACTCGCCTCACATAGGTCACCCCACCTCGAGTGTGGCCCCGCCTCACATAGGCTGCCCGAAAATTGCCCCTGATTAATATCTTATTTTAGCTAACAACAATGAGGTATTGGAGATCATTATTTATATTCATTTTTAAGCAGCATCAAAACAGGGCCTTAGTCTTGTCATTGTGGTCATCCATGGCATGAGCCACTAGTTGAGACCCAGGTAACTATACAAATTGCCAACTCTCAGAAGCACAGATTGGGATACATCATACAACAGTTCTTCACTAGATGAAGAATTCCAAAAACTTTATAAAATAGGTGCCTCACTGATCAGATGGTCCACATCAATTGCCACATGCACCAATCAACAGTATGTAATGTTGCAGTGTCTCTAAATAAATATCTCAAAATCGATTTAATCAACCGGAATAATGTACAAATACAAGCATAAAAAATACATCTTTTTTAAATTCACAAAAATTCAGAACCACCCAATGAGAGTGCTCTTCTTGACTAATGGCTAGGATCAAGACAAGCCCACCAAATTGAACTAGATATGTGGCACCTTTCCTATTCTATTAGGAATCTAAGTAAGAAAATGGGAAGAATGTCCTAAAAATAAGTAATAGAAATCAAATGGAGATGGACAAAAAATCAAATTGAAGCCTTTCAGATTCATCTACGAGGAGAGATTGCTTGGTGGAAGCGGTTTTGGAACCCTTGGAACTAATTTTTACCAGTTCTGGCATGAATTCAACCAGATGCATTTTAGCTGATGTTAGTGTCGAAAGCAAAGCTCTTGATACTCAGGCGGCGTAACCATCTACAGCCATATGTGCAGCCGCTATACATATGGCATACATGTGGCCCAGTCCCAAGTCATTCGAATGTTGGGGCCCACATTATATGGGTCATGACCAAAGGAACTACATTAGATCCAAGGTCAGATAGCTGTCCGATTGGTGGCCAAGAAATGGACGGTTGCAGAAAAAAAGAGTTAGCTGTCCAAAATTTCAGAATCAAAACACAAGATATTAAGGGCCCGTTTGGATTGTAAATTACTTTAGAGAAGCTACTTATTAGATAAGTAACTTATCTTGGTTTCCACTTATTAAGTAGTTAAGTACATTTGGTAACAAAAAGTAGAAAAGCATGTTTGGCTCCCAACATCACTAAAGTACTCATCCATCAAGTTTGTTCGGTCCATCCACCATTTATCGCATGGGCCTAACCTTTAATGTGGACTGTTTATTATGTTGGGCCCACCTTAGCCCGTCTTCAATGTAAACTATCTATCGTGTGAGGCCTATCTTCAATGTAGACCATCCAGCCTGTGAGGCCCACTTTTGATGTGGGCTATCCATTGTGCGGGCCCACCTTGGATGTGGGCCATCCATCATGCAGGGCTTCCTTGGATGTGGGTCATTCATCTTTATGAGCTTAACTTACCTTCCTATGTGCCCACTGCCACTCGTGAGGACATGCCACCATACTCAATCCAACGGCTGGCAACAGCTGCTGGTATGGACATTGATGCCTAGATTTGAAAAAGAGGTTGGTGCATCAAGTGTGTATAGATTGTGGGCCTCATCATGAATCGATACGCAACTGATAGTACTATTCTGACCTTCTGTTAGAGGAGGTCATCAAATGGACGATTGAAAATGATCTATAATTCAGAGTGTTTTTTTTTTCTTGTACCAGTAAATGCTTGATACGCTGGCGCTGGCACTCAGAACTGTACACGTGGTATACATTAACTCAAGTTAAACCGACTAATTTGTGCTGCTGTTGCTAAGCCAGTCAATCCCAAAACCTGATTGCTTGAACAATCCTAATCGATTGGAGGATCATTGCATGATTTTCAATTTTAACTGTCTAATAAAATGTCCACCAATCTGATAGTTTTAGGTTCAGGATACATCTGTACTGAGATTACATCTGCACTGAGATTCGGGATCTTGTCCTTTGAAAAAGTGGGCTTGCACCATCTTCCACCGTTTGATCTGATGGGTCCACCAGAGATGGAGAATAGGCCCAACATCTCCCATATCGTAAGATTAGTCGTCCAATACGCATAACCAGGCCACGAATCAAAGGGTTTGAGTCTCCCGGCCTGGCAGATCATGGGGCCCCATAAATAAGGCTAATGAAGTCAATGGTCCATATCAGTATGTGGGCCCTACACACACATGTCATGGCGCATCATGACAATATAAGATGCTTTGCCTAACCTGGATCAGTTGCCTAACTCTCATCAGTAGTTTTTTCATCAGTAAAAAAGTCAAAAAAAAAAAAAAAGAAAAAGAAAAAGAAAAAAAAAGCCCATTGGAAAAGTTATTTCTCTGAAATAAGTAACTTAAATAATGGTATTATAAAACTAACTTAACTAAAAAAAGTAACTTATTTACTGATATAAGTTAAAAGCTACTGTTTTGGTAGCATCCAAACAGGCCCTAAGAATCCAGTTAATCTGATTTCTGGGATAGGATCATCTACATTCGGTCAATGTCATGGATGGTTCACGTGTATAGTAGCAGTGTGCATGCATATGAATGGTCGTACTTCACCGACCGTATAAAATACGTTAAGGGGTCATTTGGATGGGAGTAAATAGAGTAAGAGGTGTGTGGATGGAATTAAATGTCAATAAATGGACTAGGAGTAAATGTGGCTGATTTGAAATCTTTAGTGGGATTGTGAAATGGATTTCATTTACCTACATTTACAAGCACCCAAAAGAGCCCAAGTGAGTTTGGGGGAGAGATTGATCGCCAGTGGGCCACCCGGTTAATATCCTTTCGTCCAAACAGGCACACAATATACCAATGTCCCTAAGACAAATGAGAGAACGACTGTGAGTGCGATGTAGACAGTTGCTCTCCATGGGCATTCTCCCTGAACCATAGCATAGATCTCAGCGACAAAGGTAGAGACAGTGCTTAAACTCCCTAGGAACCCGAGCTGAATGCCGTCCACAACGATTTCATACCGCTTCGTGTTAACCTGCATAGTGCAAAAACTAGGATCTACCTTAGTTACTCAAATCTCAAAACAAAAAACATTACCTGAGTCACAGGAGAACCCTTTTGTTCCATAGTTCGAGAACCCAAAAAATCTGACTTGACTCGAAGACAAGACTGAGTCAAACTCAGCTCGACTCGGTATATTAACAATTAAATATAAATTATGTTGTATGTCGGCAAAGTCGTGTCGTGTCAACCGTGTTTGCAATGAGTCTTGTCAAGGCTTGACCGAGTCACTCTCATCAACAAGTTTCCAAGAGATTCAAATCAAAATCTCTCCTAGTGGAGTTGACTCGGTCGAGTTTTGAGTCAAGTCACAGAGTTTAGGAACTATGGTTTGTCCCATTTTGATCAGAGGGCTAGTAGGTGGTGTCCCCCACACTTAATTGGTAACAATACATGATTCACATGACTATGTCCCACACTGCAATTACAATGTGGGACATTTTCGCAGCCATGCGATCTTTTGCAGTCACCACAGTGGTGTTCCGCCCGTCTGATTGTTTCTCAAGTAGTGGTCACACCTGATAGCTGTCTGATCAAAGGTTAGATGGTTGTTCAAGGACACTTGAAATGTGAGCATTTCACAAGCATGCAGGCATCTTAGTTTCTTACCTCTTTCTTTGTTGTGGCCAGTGCTGCATTGAGACAAGCTGCAATGACATTAGCAAGGAGAGTCCCGAACGGGACCCACTTCATTGATCCCTTCCTTCCTAACCCTCGACCATTGAGCCGGGCGAGGAACCACCGGGCCCACACACCTGGAGGCCCAACCATGCAGGCCAACCACAAATGGGCACTAGTCTTATTGGCTTCCCACCGAGTCTTCAGCAATGCCCCACTCACAGCCCATAACAAGGCCAGCATCAATACCATCACCAACATGACCACTATATGGCGTTTGCAACTATCCACCTTCCATCCAACCGAATTGCTCATGCCGAGTCGACTCAGAAGCCATCGAAAACCTCTGGCAGTCCAAACCCCGAAACCGATGAAAAAATACACAATCCCCATGCCTAGCAACAGTAGCAAATCTCACTGTAAATACTCACTGGTGAAAGTGCATTTCATCCCCACAATATTATAAGTTTAGGGTCTGTTTGGTAGAAACTCAAAACTCAGCCGAGTCAACTAGGAAGGATTTCAAACTGGGTCACCGTGAAACTCAATACTGACTTGGTGAGCCTCATCAAGTCAGACTACTGACTCAGTTCATCCAGGCCGAGTCACTTGTTTAATGCCTCATCAAACCTTTGATCTTAAAAAGGTTAAAAAGTAAATAAGGAAGATTTGAAATTGTGACTTCTGCCTTGAAACCAAGAGGTTCTACCTGTGCACCACATGACTTGGTTCCAAGCTTTTTAGCAGTTTTATATTACTTGTATGACAATAACTATATTAAATTTCTATAAACTCTTATGTAAAAATTCAAGTCAAGTAAAGACTTGGCTGAGTCTTCGAGTCACCATGACCTGGTTGGACATCGAGTCAGGTAGAGTTCTCGGGTTTTTACTCTTGAGTGTTATTTATCAAGATTACTCGCTGTGGTCGGGCAGAAACATGGGCAGCAATCGAAACCGTTCAAAATTGGCACAATTTAGATAATCCAAACTCTCCAACTGGGACCATATTGTTTTTATTGTCCTTTTGGAGACCATTGTAAATAAGGCACGTAGATTGTAGGGTCATTTTAGGCCCTGTTTGGTTGCTACTTGAAAATGAGTTCATCTTATTTTAGCTAACAGCAATTACTTATTAGAGATCATCATTTATATTCATTTTTAAGCAGCATCCAAACAGGGCCTTAGTCTTTTCAATGTGGTCCATTAATGGCAGGAGCCACCGGTTGGGACCCAGGTAACTATCCAAATTGCCAACTTTCAGAAGCACAGATTGGGACACATCATACAACAGTTCTTCATTAGATGGAAAACGAAATGGTCAGACATGTCGTGTCAATAGACCATTTGCATGTCTGTGGTTCTGGATTTTTGGTCGAAGTGGTCTGACCATAAAATTGCCTTGTTGGGCTTCACGTTACCTATGATGTAGCCAGCAATGGAAACCACCCACTGGCCATCCGTAGCCAACTCCAGCATTTTTTGATTCCATCCACTGAAAGTGGTGAGACTGCCCAAGAATCCTGTGGTCAGTCCAATGGCTAGCAGATTGGATATGCAGCTTATGTTTTCTTTGAATACAATGCCCAGCCAGCCCATCAAGAAAGAACCCACCTAAATAAACAGACAAAACACATGAATATATACATTGTAACATGGAAAAGGCCAACGTCGCAACAGACGCCTTATGCTCTCTACTCATTGGGATCTTGAGCCATTGTACTGGTGATTGTAAGCTAGCAAGATTTGGACCCACCAGAAGAATGTGGAAAGGCAAAAAATTGCAGCGCTCAAATGATAGTAATTATTCCATCAATTCTGTCCAACAAATACGAAACAGTTACTGAATTTCCTTTGTCATATGGTTAGGATAGTCTAAATGGGAAACTTCTAGCCCATGGCCCATCCATTACGGGGCCTACCTCCTGACCAGTCCAACCACTGTGCACGCATGCAAGATCCCAATAAGATTTTAGGTGCTCTTGATGGAAGGTCTTCCCTACAACTAGTTGTGGCATGGGGCCTGCTGTGTTGTATGTATGGGGCATCTAATAGGTCTAATAGGGTTGGTTCATAATGAAAATAGGATGCCTCAGAAAGCAAGACGATCCAACCATCATTCGGTTACCATGTGAATTTGGAGGTTTTTGGGGTGGTTGTACATTGTTTTCTATCATCTTTCCCACATGATGATTGGATCATCCTTATTTTTTCGGCCACCCCATTTTCATGGTATGTGTGCTTATTTATTTATTGAAGGATTGTGTGTGTGTTTGTCTGTGTGTATGGGAAGCTCTCTCATGCAACTATTTGTAGATGAAAAAATGTGCAACTACGTCTGGGCCCGAGAGAGAGAGAGAGAGAGAGAGAGAGAGAGAGAGACTGACAATGTTAGAGGGGAGGTCAAGGTAAAGAGCCGTCCCATCCCCTGTAAGGCCAGAGGCGTTAGGGCCAAACAGCTTTTGCAGTACATACCTCGTCAGTACCTAGTGATAAATAAAAGCCATGCATATCACTATTAGTCTCTCGCACAAATGCAAGATGTAGATGGGGGAATATTAAGAGTGTTATCATATGGTCTGTTGGTCTTAAATCAGTAACCATGGTTCCACAAACATACAAGTCTGAGTACTGAGATCAATGACGAATCATATAGAACATTTACAGTGCATTTGGAAACACTATCAGTTTGGATTTCAAGAATTAGTCCAGTAAGTGAAAATAACCAAATTGAAATTAGTGTTCTCGGCATGGATGTTGAAGATTGGGCTCCAAATTGCAATTAAATGCCTCTCACACTGGACATGATAGGAAATAAATTCAATCTGAGGAAAGATTCCTAATTCTACTATGAAACATCATTAGTTGTGCCATTTCCTCTTAAACAGAATGCTCACAACTCAATGTCAATGCTTCTGCATCTGAACACAACCGTTGTAGAAGATATATATATATATATATATATATATATATATATATATATATATATATATATATATATATATATATATATATATATATATATATATATATATTTGAATTTCTACTGTGCAAATACATATATTTTGAACATGGGAGTTATGAGAACACCAAACAGAACCTTTAGAAATTCCATTGCATGTGGAGTCTCACAAGTTCTGACTAGAGCACTACTCAGGCGTTCCAAGGTTTGAGTTCTGGGTCCCAAATAATTCTAACATCTCCAATTGATGAAAAATCCATAAAAGGAGGTGCTAGGATTTCAAAATCGATTTTTGAAGCTTGTTGGGTTCAAGCCAATAGCTCAGTTGGAAGGTTATATGTGTTGCACCACAAAATGTGGATTGTTGCAATTAACTCATGAAAAGAGGGGTTTTCAGTTCGAAACCTAATCACCTTTCATTTAAATCAGGTATTTCCTTCCATGATATGATATCTTAATAGAATTGTAGCAGATGTCTAACAGCGTAAAAGAATGACTCAAATGTCAGTTTCATAAAGAAACCACTAAAGACAACAAATAGAATTGCGATCCGTTAATATCGTTAATCAGGATGGTAGTTATAATAACAAACAACCTTTATACAAATGATTGAGGGAAAATTAAGATGGCTAAGGGCCCATTTGGATGCACTTGCGCAGGTTTCTAGAGAATGGGGTTTCAAGCCTGCATTTTCAGTCTACTCGATGAAAGCCATTCGGATTGGTTTTCATTGAGTTGGCATTTTAGTGCCTACTTTGTCAAGCAGGATGGTGAAATGGGGGTTTGCAAAGTGCATCCATATGCACACCAAAATCCCCAATTTGGCTCAAAGGGGTTTTCGCCTAAAATGGCCCCTTGGAGTATGTGTTCAAAAGGGCCCTAAGTCATGTGTAACGAAGATCAGGGATGGCTCAAGGAAGGAGGGGAAAATTGGGTTGGAGGGCCTACAAAGAGGATGCGGCAAAGACCTCAAAGGACTTAGATTGAGGACCCTAAGTCTTGTGCAACGAAGATCAGAGATGGCTCCAGGAAGGAGGGGGAAATTGGGTTGGAGGGCCTACAAAGAGGATGAGTGAAGAGCTCAAAGGACTTAAATTGAGGTGCTGAGAAGAGATATGAAAGCTTGTTCACTTACCAAGGATACGGCCTCAAATAAGATTGATTGGTGAAACAAGATTTATCATGCCAACCCCAAATAGCAGGGACAAGGCATTGATGATGAAACAATTGATGACCGGGTTTTTACTCCGATTTCCATATAGAACTGCTAAACTACTCTCAACTTCCCAATAAAAAATGAACTAACAATAACTATCTCAATTTGATTGATATTTATTAGAATTCCCTATAAACTTTTTGAATCCCTAAATTATCCTATTTTTCTTGCTTTGCTGCTATGGGATTCAACACCAATGGTTCATTGTAGTGGATTAGAAGAGAGAAAGTGAGAGAGTCTAAGATTAGAAAATTAAAAACAAAGAGGGTTTGGAAAGTCTCGTAGTTCAGTTGAATAATTCCATTTTATGTTATGACATGAAGGCAAGAAAACTGTCATCATAAGCAGCAGCATCTAAGCCTTATCCTGATTAATTGCAGTCAGCTACATCAATCCTATTCTGCCAGGCCACTATCAAGGACCAGACCTTTAGTCAGACCATAGGTAATCAAGTCTTTTCTTACTACCTCCAACCACATCCTTTTGGGCCTTCCCCCGTCCCCTTGCCCTTTCAGAGCCTTCAGCTTGTACCAACTTCTAATCAACACGGTTCTTGGTCTCTGTTGCACACGACCAAACCATCTAAGTCTATTTTCCCTCATCTTATTTCCTATTGGCACTACTCCTAGGTTCCCTCGAAGGCAAGAAAACTATACCCAATTTTAATTTTCGGAACAAAGAATTAAAACATCTTTAATTGCTCAAATCTATTTAATGCGACTAAAAAGAAAAGTAACCGAGTGAAAAAAGAGTAAGAAATTTAGGACTAGTTCTTTGAAAAGCTCGTGCAATTTCCAAGTGAAGAGTTATGTGAACATGACGATGGACTGATGTGTGAAGCAAAGGATATTGAGAAGGTGAGAGAGTGGGATGGGTATTTTAAGACTAGAAGATTAGAAGAGATTGAGCTTTTATAAGTTGAGACATGCCTCTATAGCAGAAACGTTAAGAGCTTTTATAAGTTGAGACATGCCTCTATAGCAGAAACGTTAAGAGCTTTTATAAGTTGAGACATGCCTCTATAGCAGAAACATAAGACCATCTAGCACATTCTTGTGCCAATCCAATCAATATATCAAGTGGGGCCTTCTATGTAGATGGCCTCACTCAAAATTCAGGTTGGTAAACTAATTAGGTGGGCCATTTGCCTATAAAAACAATGAGGCACTTTGAAAATTTTGCTAATGCCATTCAATGTGCACATCTGGCTAGCTTGAGAAGAGGACCCAGCCAATTTTTGCTCTAGGTAATCCTTACAATGTGCACCCCTGGATAAAGAATCCGAATCCTCTGTTGAATCCGAGCAGAGAACCTCTGCTGCTGCTGCTCTGATTGGTCCAGCTCATCCTGACTGTGTCAGAGCAGCTCAGCTCTGACACAGTCAGGCTGACCTGGACCAATCAGAGAAGCGACGAGCAGGATTTCTCTGCTGGGTTTCAACAGAGGATCCGGACTCCTGGATAAATGGCTTGGAGTTCTCACACATGTACTATATTGGCATGAATTTGCTTCACATTGTGTTTAGTCACTAAAATGTTGATTTAGCCCATATCTAAAATTACAAGACCACCCCTGCTCAACATAACATAATGAATGAACATGAATGCTTCTCTTCATAGCTTGTAGTACCAAATTTTACAAGTTGGCTCCTTATATCCTTAGAGATGTAGAACTGCGAAATTTGACTCAAAATGAAAGACATATGTACACAAAAAGAAAGAAAAAGAAACAGAAATAGAAACAAAACAACATGTGTGTGTGTGCATGGTTGAGCAAAAGTGACCCATTGATGAGGAATAAGGAATGTTAGAATTGATCCTTAAGATCTTTTATATTGTCATTGATTATTTTAAGAGTAGGAGAAAAAAGAATTTTTTTTATTAGTCATGATTATTTCTTTCTCTTTCTTAGAATTTTAAGACTAAATTCAATAATCAGAACTGCGGTTATTACGAATGCATGAACATTTCGCAAATAACACATTGATCTAAGGGAGGCCCAATCAGACATTCATCCCCAATTTTAGCCCAATTAGACTGTTCATCTTCGATGTTGGTTTAATTTGGTCCCACCTTTGATTGCCAATCCCTCTTAAAATTCGTTGGAGTTGATTATTCTAACCATCCCATCGTGGATATCAGAATGAATAGTGCATATTGATTATGATAGAAGTCCAGCCATTAATTTGGACTATACATGATATTGGGTCCACAGGGGAGAAGGTGAGAAAGAAGGTTGATGACAGATGAGGAGACAACGATGAGCATAACCTATGCAATGACTACACCCAGGTCCATAGCTCAAGTGGCAGACAGAATGAAGATAGCCTCGTTTCAACACTGAGGTCATGGTATCGATTCCCATAGTGGGGGTGGCTAACATTGTGATATGACTAACAAGGGTGGGTGGGTGTACTAACAATGGGGTGTATGAACTAACCCAAAAAAAAAAAAAAAAAAAAAAAAGAACCTATGCAATGACTTTGGCTTATAAGGCTAATTAAGTTTTTGGAGATTAAGAAAATAATCCATTATACATTATAATAACTAAAGATCGTAGTCATGGGTCTCAATGCATATGGTAGATGCTTTGTGTTTCAACACTGAAGTCCTAGGTTTAAGCACCCATGTGGGGTGTGGGTTTGTGTGTGTAAAGAAAAAAAAACACTAAAGTTCATAATTATAATGAACCATCTAAAAACCATCTTCTGATAATGCAGCCTCAAAGTTCATGTTAGGTTGCCCAAAATCAGTATCTTGTTATAATCTATAAAATGTGGTTATATCTCTATTGCAATGTAATTTTGCCCCTTCTCTGGTGAATCTGAAGTAGCATTTGAAGATAATTGAATGTAGCTTGCTGTGAAATATTCAACCATATTGGAAAATCCAAAGAGATTAACTTGACTGTCTATAACCATCAAAAGGGCTATGTTATCTGGCTATGGTTTTGATTATGGCATTTACACTACAATGAAGCATCAGACAAGGGCATGGTACCCATCTTGAAGTGTCAAGATGACAAAGCAAGAGAGTCTATATATGGTATGTTTGATAAGAACAATTCTAACAGTACAGCCAATAAAAAGTGTGGAAGCTTACCCCCAAAATACCAAAAACAGCTAAATGAAAAAGGCATGATATATCCTCCAACCACCAAGGAACTTTTTTCTGATCATCCTGTGATAAAAAGGCTAAAATTGAGATACATGCTTATTTTAATAACAATCAAGACTCATAATCAGCACAGCTTTGATAGTGTGCAACATAAAGGATCAGGACTGTTGAGCTGGTGGACCACCACATCAATGGTCCACATCAGAAAATTTTGAAATGATTGAACAATCATGACCAATCTGATCACTGTGATTTTTGCCTGTTGAATGTCAACCATTTCTCATCTCTTCAAAAACTCCGAGTTATTCATCCATTTCCGGGTAACTGATTGGATGAATGACTACTATACTCTGATCACTTAGCCTTTCGGTCTAATGTCCATCGACATCATATGAAAATATCAAATGGTTCTGATCAACATGCATAGCTCTTCGAAAATTCCATAAGAGTGTCCACACCGTAGAAGCATTCTTCAATTCATTTCAGTAAATCGGGCTTCCAGAAGTCATCATGTCCAAGTTAAATGGGTGCTAATCAATGGCATCAAGAGGCTACTTCAAGCCTTTGATGGAGAAACCATACATTGTCAAAGGCTCTTCATCCTTGTGAGGATGCACTTACAGTAGGACTGAGTAAATGTGTTCTTTGGAATTCTCCATCTGTATCAGTAGTGCTGGATTCCATTAAGATGAAGTCCTGGTGCTGCAATAAAAGGAATTGAGATTGTTGAAAGTGCTCACATGGAGTTTGCATTATGCCAAGAATCATGGAAGTAGAATTGCATGAATTTAAGAGGTGATGGATTGAATGCATGATGATGATCATGTTCATTCACATGATGATTTTAACTTTTCTATATCTATATAGATATCAATCTATTTATCTATCAATATACATATACATATATGGGAAATAGTACTATGAGGTTCACCTCATGGGAAGCTTCCCATGAGGTCGAGCTCTGTGGGCCCCACTGTGATGTGTGATGGGCATCCATTCCATCAATCAAATGCTCCTAGTTGCATTGGGAAACTTAACAATTGAAACAATCTTTCTAGACCGTCCATTGGATCTAACACATTGTTGATAGGATACCATGCATATATCATAACAATATGATTATTGTAACAATCTGATCATTAGTTTTTAATATGGACGGTCAGGATCAGTTACACAAAAATAGGTTCATAAAAAATCTGAACCATCTATTTGTTGGGACCATCATAGATTGCTTATAATTCCAAGGAGTGATTTCTGTTAGGAAATCCTAAACATTTCATACATGGCTCGGGAAAAGGATGGCCACTAAAATAAGGAGAGAGCAGGGACGGATGGGATCATCTGATCAGTGAGATTTTTGCACGAGGGCTTGTAAATTGTGTTACGAACTTGATAGACAGTTCAGATTGATTGATTGGAATGTCCTGATCGGACTGTCCCTGTGGCTAGATACAACTAGGAGCACTGTAATCTCTCTCTCTCTCTCTCTCTCTCTCTCTCTCTTCCATCGTGATGTGTTGATGACATCCATTCCAACCATCATGCACGCCTTCACTCGATTGTCTATGGGCCCAAAAATCAAGGCAATGAATGACTCTTGTGGGTCACACAAGTAGGAATAGTTGTGAGGGGACGAACACCCTTGATTCTAGCTGTGCCCCGCTCAAGTCTCAACATGGCCTGAATTTGTAGGTATGCTATCATCTATGGTTGATGTTTCATATCAATGGATTGGATGATGTATACAGAACATGGTGGATCCTCTATGAGAATCAAAGTTAGGTGTCCACTCTCAAATGTTTTTGTTGGTGTGACCCATCTGAGTCATAGATTGATATGAGTTTTGGGCGCCTAGCCAACCGATGGAGGACCTATCTAATGGTCAGAGTGGATTTCATCAACACAAGATAGTGGGGTCCACAACAAACTTGTTTGCACCACGGTAAGAAAGTCACAACACTTGATCCTGACCGTCCAATTAGTGGCCAACAAGTGGATGGTGAAATAGAAAACAGTGAGAAACCCCACATGTTGGCCGTGCATCAAGGAAATAACTACAGGCGAATTTCCTAGCATTCATGAGATATATGCAATCATGATATGATGAGGCCCACCAATCAAGCGGGCCATATTAGTGCAGTCAATAGGTGGACCTGTGCTCTGCCCATTTCTATCACAGCCCATCTCATGGGCCCATGAGGGGCGAAAAACACAACGCATCGGCCTCCACGATGAGTTTGAACCTTGGTTAAAGGACTTGGTGAGTTGACGCGACTCATTCAGCCCTGAGTCAAATCATGACTCGCTTGAGTCGGTGTTGAATCAGCCCAACTCGCCCAAGTCAGGGTAACTTGTGGTATTACCTGAAACGGGCTTGACTCAATGCCATCAAACTGGAACGAGTCTGACTCATCTAAGTTAACTCAGACGAGTTGCTTCAGACCCGTCCGAGTCGTAAGAGTTAAGACCATGGTATGCACGGTCGAGCCTACCTTAGCGTAAGGCCGGGATATTCATTGGACGTGCCCATGATAAATGCCCCTTAAACCTAAACGGGTAGGTTTACAAGCTCTTCTTAAACACAACCCGGCCCATTAAGGGCCCGCTTGGTTGGCATATGGAAGCCCGTTAGTACACACACCCCACTGTTAGGGGCAGATACTCGTAAATTGGACACGTGGCATTAGGGGGGTGTCAACGGACGGGACTAGGGCCCGGCCAAGCTCTCTCCAAGCATGGCCCACATTACTTAACACAGGCCCATCCGGCCCAGGCTCGTGACGGCCCAAATAGTCTTGACTTGAGCGTGGCCTGAGATTTTTGTAAGCGGATTGAACGGCTAGGAAGCTTCTAATGGTGAGCGTTCGATGACCACTGTTTCCGGTGGTGTGGTCCACCTGAAATTTGTATATGCTTCACTTTTAGGACAATATACTAAAATAAGTTCTAAAAGTAGATGGACGACATCGATATACAATAAACACATCTTCATCGAGGTGGGCCCCCCTACGTTCAGGGTCTCATCCACGAAATCGGATTGCGCACGTGAGTAAATTCAGTTGGGCCCCACTGCGAATGTATGTGGCTTATCTACACCGTCCATCCGTTTTTCCAGCTCATATAAGCATATCAAAATCTCAAGTGGATTATACCATGGGAAACAGTGGGAAGAATGATTTCCACATCTGAAACCTTTATGAGGCCCGGAGTGATGTTTATTTGTCATCCAACATGTTCATAAGATCAAAAAGACATGGATGAAGGGAAAACACAAATAGCAGCTTGATCCAAAAATTTTGTGACCTCTAAGAAAATTTCAATGATACAGGTTCAATTCACACTGTTTCCTGCAGTGTGGGCCACTTGAGCTTTGGATATACTTAATTTTATGTCTCAAGCCCTAAAATTATATATTAAAATGGATGGACGGAGTGAGGATAAAATAAGTAAAATCATGGTAGACCCTACAGAGTTTACTCAGTACACGCTAAGCGTCCTGAGTAACTCCGTTCGCAATCCGCTTCCCTCGCCCGCATCGCTGGTTAAAAGTCGCGCTCCCCACACCGACAAGATCCTTGGTGTGTTGACGTCACCAACGTCTGTGGACCCACATGATTTGTGTTATATCCATACCGTCCAGACATTTTGCTGGATCATTTTAGGAAGTGGGCCAAAAAGGAGGGAAATCCAAATCTCAAGTGTCCCACGCCAAGAAAAGCAATGGAGATTGAAAGCCTCGGAGGCTATAGAAGTTTTGGATGTAGCCTATTTTTGAGTTTCCCTTCATCCAGGTCTGAGTCACCTCAATAACATGCTGGTTGGCAAATAAACATCATGGTGTACCCTAGGAAGGCTTCATCGATGATCATCATTGTCCTCACTGCTTTCTCTGTGATGTAGTCCACTTCAGCTTTGCATCTACCTTATTTTTTGCCATGCCCTTAAAATGACCGGACGCCTAAAGCCCTTTAACAAGAAGTTCTGTGCTGGAACCTAGGTGGGGCTCATTGTAATGTTTGTGAGAAATTCACCCTGTCCATCCGTTTTGTGAGATCATTTTAGGACATGGAACAAAAAACGAGCCTGATCAAAGACTCAAGTGGGCTGAAAACGTGAGGATTAAACATCCACAGTTGAAATATTCGTGGGGAGACAGAGGTTTTGAATCAGCATAATATTTGTGTTTTTAATGACATTATGAACGGTATGAATGGCATAAAAACATCACTGTTGACGTCAGGGAGGTTTCAATGGTAGGAATTTCCCTACCTTTTCCTTTAGTGCGGTCCACTTGAGTCTTGGATCTGGCTCACTTTTTGTCTCACTTCCTAAAATGAGATAAAAAAATGGATGGACGGAGTGGATTTCTTAAAAACATCACGGTGGGCCCCACCTAGGTTCCCAGGCAGGAACTTCCTGAGAAAGGTATCTGCGTCCAAAATGATCTCCAAAAATGGTTGGACGGTATGGATATAACACATACATCATGGTGGCGCCCACGGAACTTAGTGACGTCAACACACCAACAAGATCGGTGGTGTGTGGCACACCACGCAATCCTCCGAGATTTTTATGCTGGCTCCGACTCGAACCTATGCTCGAGTACTTCTTAGAGAGAGAGAGAGAGAGAGAGAGAGACGGACCTGTTAAAGGCTCCGCAGATCCTGGCGAAAATCCAGCGGATTGGCCGGAGGCGTTGATCGGAGGAAGTTAGAAGAGATCAGTGCATGAGAGAGAGAGATGAGGGCGTGGGTTTAAGCTTGGAAGATGAGGGGAGCGGATTTTGTAGGGAGGAGCTCCACTCCACCGACGTTGCCGTAGACAAGTCATGCTAGTGGAGTTTACCTTTTGTAGAATCGGATAATCGAGACCGCCCATATTGTAGAATCTCTGCCATGTGTTCTATCATAAGAAATCAACATCAGCGATTGATTTTGACCCATCACTTACAACAATGAAATGGAGATTTTCTATGGATCAAATTCAACTCTATAAATTCACGTCACAATGATTATTTCTCGTACTAAAGGAGTACATCAACGGTTCAAGTCATTTGAATAATGTATGGCCTGAATTTTCAGCCTACATAAATTCACGTCACAATTATTATTTGATCGTGTGGGCCCTAGTTGGTTAAGAAGAAGTCTGAGGTCGATGCTTACCAGTTGACTCTGGAATAGGGAGAGAAAATTGGAAAAATACAGTGAGAGATTTGCTAATTCCACACGCGTGTGTATGTGCTCTGCCCGTAAATACAAAGGCACACGTGACAACGAGTGGGAGGTCTGAGCTTTTTCATCTGCCTACATATTCTGCTCATCTAACGAGTGGGCTATTTCATATTTCAGCTGCGCCGCAACGTGTAAAAACAAATGGGAAAAACGTTTTAGCTTAAACACTATTGGGATTACACATCTAATTGGAGTGAAATTACGTTACTAATATAACTGTGCGTTTGGATTTTTTTTTTTTTTTAAACAGTTACTAGAGGGATGCCTCTTGATTTTTGAGAGTCCCACCATGATGTAATGTGGGACATACTAAAGGAAACAGTTGGTACAGTCATCCACCCTCGATTTTTATAGGGCCCACTGTGATAATTGTATAAAATCCACTCCAATCATCAGGCTTTCTGTAATACCACATTGGGCCTAGGTTAAAAAAATCAGGTTGTCCCTTGATTCAGGGGGGACACATAGTTGAAAAGAGACATCCCTCAATTTTTGTAAGGCCTATTGTGATGATTATATGAAATCCACTTCAATCATTAGATGTTACACTAAAATTTAATGGGCTGAAAATTCAGGCCATATATTAGTCAAGTGGACTTTATCAGGAAAAATAGTTTTGAGGTTGAGCATATTGGCTGCACAATCACATAGTCCACCTAAATCACCAGTGGGGCCGATATTTAGAATATGGCCTAAAATGGGATAACTCTGGGTCATCATAGTGGATTTCACATTAAGTAATTTTTTTTTTTTTTTCCATAAACTCCCATACAAACCTAATGATCGAGGTGCAGTATGTTGGTCCGGGCATAAATTTTAATCTCTAGCCTAGATCGAAATCTTTAATCCGTTTAATAATCAAATCAGATTTGAATCAATCCCGATCCAATCCAATAACAATCTAATTATAAAGATATAAAAGGAAAACAAAAAAAATCCTAATTTTAATCAATTTTACATTTGGATTAGCACGGATCCACTCTGAATCCAATATATTTACATAAAGGAATACTAGTTTTAATCGGATTCGAATAAGATTTAGATTATGTGAATACTTAATCAAATTGGATTAAAATCAACACTGATCCATCTGAATCCGATCTGCCCTAAGCCTAAAGCTGTGAACAGTGCTGCGCAACTCGCACCGGATGAAACTTTCAGGATGTCTATCCCGTCCATCAGGTAAGCTGCAGCTCACTTTGGAATCCTAAAATCACGACCATTCAAAAGCTAGGTAGGCCATATGCTGGTAAAAAGTTGGCATCCGAAGTCCAACATGAGTTTTATGTGTGTATGCCATGGAATCCATTCATCTATGTGTGTCGTTGAGATGAAAGAATTATGAAAAAAAATAATAACCGTATTCCGAAATTCAGGTGGGCCGTATCACGTGAATTAAAGGTTTTTAAATATATTTCTATGGTGGAGTCACCTGAGTGTTGAACCATCAGATTTTTGGAATCAAGGTCAAATAAAGTGTTGGTGTACCTGATGGGAGGGTAGATCATTTCATGCACTTTAAGTCATTTCCTACGTAAAAGAAAGTGACCCTGGTAGGTATCTAGGCAAGGTACAAGTCCATAATCGTACTGCACAGAATATACGGCCAAGTGATGCTAAACCATCCAAAATACACAGCCCGGAGATAATAATGAATGGACGATCTCAACTGCCTATTTGGTCCCTTGAATTTGGACTACTAACCAGTCTATTATATATATAGAGAGAGAGAGGAATGCTCACCTGTCGTACTTCTCGTGAGCACTTTTTTTTTGGCTCATCACACATGATGTGAGCCCAAAATCTGAGCCGTCCATGTGATGCAGCACCCCAAAAAACTTATAGGGCCCATCTTTCAACTTGTTCCAAAACTTTGGTGGGCCATGAAAAAAGGAAACAATTTCCTCCCTTGATTTGCCTCTTGCTTTCTGCTGCGGCCAACCAGAGTTTTGGATCAGGTTGAAAGATGGACCTTAAAGGTTCTTTGGAGTGCGATGAGCCATAAAAAAGTGGTCATGAGTCTCTCTCACGAGGTGAGCATTCCTCTCTCTCTCTCTCTCTCTCTCTATATATATATATATATATATATATATATATATATATATATATATATATATATATATATATATATATATATATATAGTGTCGTCTCTGCGCATTGTACCGCAGAGACTTTCTTGCTATTCCCCGGTGATATTGGGAGCTTAGATGGGGCATCGTTGTTGTAATGAGTTTATGAAATCCACTCCAACCGTTAGCTGCTCTATGAAAATTAATGCAAAGTTATAAAAAGTTAGTTGGATAAACGATTTATGTGAGCCACACTAAGTAAAAAATTTGAATTGTGGGAATTTATGGCACAGTTTCTTCTCATGTGGTCCACTTAAATTATAGATGCAGCTGCTTTTTGAGACCTATAGCTAAATTCTAGTCACACACTCAATGGTTGGAGTGGATTTCACATGTATATGATGGGAGGGGCCAACCAAGCTCTCCCATCCTGGTTTGCTGGCCAAGCTCCTTCACGTGGCAAACCGGTTAGCTGCTGCTGATCCTGCCAGACTTGCATTGGTCGGTAGTGGTGGGTGCTGGAAGTGATATGTGGCCTCCACCATGATGTATGCGTTTTATCCATTCCGTCAGTCTATCTTTCCAGATCATTTTTGGGAGTGAACCAAAAAATGAGGCAGCTCCAAATGTCATGTGGACCACACCACAAGAAATAGTTGTGATTGAAGGGCCACCATTAAAAACTTTTTGGGGCACAAAAGTTTTGGACCAAGGTCGTATTAGTCTTTTCCTTTCATCCAGGTTTGTATAACCTAATCAACACATTGGATGGAAAATAAGCACTAAAGTTGACCATGGGAAGCTTTTAATGGTGGGCGTTCAATCACCCATCTTATCCTATCGTGTGGTCCACCTGATTATTGGATCCACTTCATTTTTGTGCTCGTTCAATAAAATAAGTTAGAAAAATGGATGGAAGGCATGGATAACACATCTACAACATTTTGGGGTCCACGAGCACCTGCCCACTCTGGCAACTGCCTTGGTCAGCATCAACCCCCATCCCGGGATAACGTGCCGGCAGTCGGAGGATGAGCTGGAGTTGGCCCCACCATCCAAACTGTATCATTGGTTTGGCACACATAAATCAAGTATGAGTATAATTGTTGTTGCCCATGCATGAATTTTCAGAAGAAAACTAATGGTTGGAGTGGATTTCACATAAACATTGGTGGACCATGTAAAAATTCAATGATAGACATTCCCTCTCCCATTGTTTCCCTTGGTGTGGCTCACCTGAATCATAAATCTAACTATTGTTTCAAATCTAGGGATACATAGATATCACTTACCTAATGATCAGAATAGATTTCATCATGCATCACTATAGGGCCTACCCTATCTAAGTTCCCAAGATGACCGTGAGTTTCGAACGCTAGGAGAGGCTAGGAGACCATCTATCTCTCTCTCTCTCTCTCTCTCTCTCTCTCTATATATATATATATATATATATATATATATATATATATATATATATATATATATATATATTCATCAAAATATGCTCCATCAAACTCTAATTAGAGGGGGTCTAGTAATTTTCATGAAATTCAATATTAGAGTAGATATACACTCACCAAATCCCTAACATAGAAAAGATATGAAAATGCATGAGAATGCTAAGGAAAGAAAATTTTCATATTATGGCAAAGTGTGTGGTTGATACACCTGTGTGTAAGTGACTTGCAATTTAGATGGATCATAGGCAAATTACACTAAGGCTTGTTTGTTTTCCCAATTACCTCATAATGTAAAGGAATATGTCATCATTACAATTTTATCACGACTAAATGAAATACAATAGTGGGCAGTTAAATGTAGATATTTTCAAGAAACGGGTTAAAGAATTTGTAATCATTGTATTGAAAAAATCTTAAATTTAAATAGTAAGAATGTAATGATTTGACATTTAAATAATGGAAAAATATTATTATTATTATGATTTTGCTGTTGATAAACCAAATACAAGAATCAGCCACATTTAGATTGCTTTTTCTTTATATTTCTGTCGATAAAACGAATGAAGTCCTAAAAATTCTCTTGAGTCCATTTGCATTAGTAGATGATAGAAAATGAAAGGAAAAAAAGAGCCAATAGTTCATATTCAAGAAAGAATTTACCTAATAATCAAAGGTTAAAATCACTCAACCAATTAATGCCTCTGGCCAATTTTAATGGTACAAGTACAATTTCATTGAGGATTTTTAAATGGTTATTAACATTAGTTTATTCAAGTTATAATTATGTAGAAAAGGAGCTAATATTCCCTTATCACTTACTTGAAACACCTAAGGCCTTGTATAGTAGATGCCTAAAAACGAATTAATCTCATTTTGGTTTATAGTTATTATGTATTAGTTATACATAATTAGTTTAATGTTAGTAGTGGGGGAGGGTGTACTAATAGTGGGGTGTGTGTACTATCCAAAAAAAAAAAAAAATCCTTACTAGAGATCCTAATCTTTAATACATAATCACTGTTAACTAAAATGAGATCAACTTATTTTTAATCATCTATCAAACAAGACCTAAGGCTGGTTACAAATCGAAATGGTAAGATACAATAATCTAAACTATTGATTTGACAACATGGAGGTTGCTTAAAATTTTCTAAGATGGAAAGATCTTAAATAGCCCATAAAATAATGGTTAAAGAGATTCAAAGAAAGATTAAAAGGATCAAAGGATTGAGATACACAAATCAGGTACTTCTCTTGGTATCCCACTAAAGAGTCGCATGTACAGTTGGTAAGTTTCTTGGATATGAAAGGAGCTCATTCTAGGATGTATATATAGATTACACGAGATGGCATTAAATTACATGGTATTTTGACCATCCAATCCCCATGTTTGGGATCATATTCTTCCTCAAGAAAAAACACTGTATTAAGTAAAACCCTGTTGGTGGACAATGGATTTGTAATCAACGAACGAGATTCATAATTGATTTCGTTCACTCACACATGTATTCAACTCAAATGTCAATGTAAAGGATACATATGGATGAACCACATGGATAAAACACATGCATCAATGTGGGACCCATACATGTAGTGGATTTCCCACATGAGACTAAATGCAATTCCATTCCACCTAATCCCCATCTTTCCCATGTCTCCAAACATCCCATGAAATTTGCATGGAACCAAATGCAATTCCATCCCACTTAATCCCTCTTGAGCCCATGTACCAAATAGGCTCTTAAGGTTTCAAATTGTCCACTCACAAGCCTATGGTAAAAATATCAACAATCTAATATTTTGTACTGATGAAAAGAACAAAAACATCCCTCCGAAAAACCTGCTGGCATACAAAGTAATTGTCTGTTTCAATTTGAGTATGCGACATGGAATTGATAGTCATGTATATATAATTTCAATTTCAAAATAGTACATTATTTTCAAAACAGAGTTCAAATTGTTCTTAATTAACAAAGCATTAACCAATTCAAGTTCCAAGTTTGTACAAAACAAAACTTCAATGGTGTCTCTTCCCTTAATATCACTCTAGAAAACCTGGCTCTTGTACAAAGGAATTCTCTGTTTTAAACATGTTTGTAATCTGTGTGAAACACAAAATTGGTAGTCATGTATGTTAAAAAATACATTTTCAAATGGACACTAACTTTGTATTTAACTTCAATTCCAAAATAGCACATTATTTTTCAAACAAAATTCATATTGTTCCTAATTATTAAGCAAATTAAGTTCAAAATTTGTACAGAACAAAAAACTTAAATAGTATTATTTGTTCAGGTGGACCACACTTGTACTTTGTTATCACGATCATTTTTTATTTGGTGTGGCCCACCGGATGAGTGGATGAGTGTAATTTTTGCACAAGTCAATCCTCATGATGTGGCCAAGTTATTGGACGGGTTGGATGTTGCACACAGGCATGTTGGAGATTATCCACTGGGTGGATCGTAAATTGTGGTCCAATTTGGTTGGACTTGAGACCTCATTAGTCAGAAGCCATTGTTTACAGTCCATCTTAATGATAATGCACCCTTTCTCTCTGCTTATAGCAATACAACTGTCCACATTCCTCTTTTTTGTTATTATCAAAGTAGAACTAACAGGGTGTATCTATCAGCCAGAATGGGTGTAAATGTAAGTGACATTATTACCCTTACCAAAGCAAACATACAATAACTAGTGGTTTTGTTATTTTTTCATGGAGTGGAGGGTATTTTGGTCCCAAAGTGGCCCATAAGGATAACAGCCATTGGATGAAACATGGGAAGTTATTTATAAGTTGGCTGAAGATAAAGGGATGAGATAAAGATGGACAGGATCCAAAAGAGAAAGCGACTGGCTAAAAAGAATGGTCCTGGTAGCACCTCCATACACACAATCTTCCGTATATACTCTACTGATAGCTTTTTGTTTTTTCATGTACAAGCCCATAACTAAGAAAAGATGATATTTCATGTACAACACACAAAAACCCCTATTCAATTCTTAAGCCCCATCTTCTTTTTCCTCTCTCTATAGCCTTACTCTATCTAACTTAAGCATCGGAGGGCCAACGGCTAGACGCCGGCCACCCGTAGTTTTTTCTTTGTCTTCTTTCAGGTCAGGAGAAACTAGCAAGCAAGGAAGGAGAACGTTTGGAAGACTCTGTTACAAAATATGACGTAAACAGATTGACGCCGTTTGTGAGAATTTTTGCAATTTGATCACCAAATTTAGCCACTCCCACCATTGAACACGATGCCTCCAAAGAAGACAGTTCATCCTTCCACGTCAAGGCAGACATTACCTCCACCTAACATTACAGAACCGGTGCCCATCTCTCAAGCCACTTCGACGGGCATCCCTCAAGGAGATCCTAGCGTACCATCACAAAACCCATTATTTGAGGCTTCCGGAAGCCAAGAAGATGTCATGCGTTTCCTCGGAAACACACTTCTAACTCTCAACGCTGGGTTTCAAGCCTTGTCTAACCGGCTTGATCAGCATTTCCTGGAGCCTCAGAAGCTACCTTCTGGAGGGTTGCCGGCACAGCCCCATACCGATGGCTTCCAGACATTCTGTGGACGAACCACAAATCCAACCAAATCATCCTTCGTCAAACCGAATGCCAATTGGCAACCAACCCCCTGCGCTATCCCCACATTCCATACATTCGAGTGCTTCCCGCCAACAGCAATCTGATGGGTCCACCGTCGAAACGTCAAGTTATATTTTACCGTGGGAGGGAGACCTCAAGAGAATCCATGATCGTTTTGATGACATGGAGCAACGATATCAAGCAAATCGACCATCAACAGTTGTGGCGTCGATAAATCGATCCGAGTCTCCTTTCACCAGCGATGTCATGGAAGCACCTCTACCTAAAAGTATCGTACGCCCGTCATCATTCCGTATACAGGTACCGGCGATCCTCTCGAACATCTGGAAACTTATAGGTCTCTTATGGAGTTGGAGGGACATGGGTCAGAAATCATGTGTAGGGCTTTTTCCCTAACTTTAAAGGAAGCAGCCCGTACGTGGTTCTGGGGGTTAAAACCTCGATCTATCGGTTCCTTTTCACAGCTATCAGAGTTGTTCCTCTCCCAATTCATGGGAAGCATCCACACCAAAAAATCGGCATCCCACCTAATGGGTTTGAAATAGCAGCACGGGGAAACAATAAAGGAGTTTATAGTGCGGTTCACTACCGAAGCCGTCCAAACTGAAGGTTATACCGAAGAGAAAGGCCCCACCGCCTTAATAGCTGGGATCACCAGCGAAAAATTCAGATTCGCTTTGGATAAGAATCCTCCTAAAACTATGACAGAATTCCAAGCTGAAGCTTAGAAGTATATTAATGCAGAAGAAGTTGCTTTAGCGCGTCATGGTATACAGGTGTAGACACCCCACCTTCGGCTACACTGTTGGAAGATATAGCTGAATGAATGGAGGACCATACCCCCAAATCCCAAGTCCAAACTCAGCCAAACTCACCCTTGTAAGCCCCATTCCATAGCCCAGATCAAGCCTGAACCCAGTCAACCCAATCTTAAACATCAGCCTGAAAAACCCACCAGAAAAAAGGCCAGTAAAAAAATCCCAAAAAAGTCAAACTCACTGAGTCAACCCGCTGAGTCAACCTGTCGAGTCAAAACACCGAGTCAACCCGTCGAGTCAACCCGTCGAGTCAAATCACCGAGTCGACCCGCTGAGTCAACTCACTGAGTCGACCCAGCGAGTCAAACAGCAGCCCCGAGGAAGCAACCGTACATCGCTGGAAACCGAAGAGCGGCCGTACGGGCGGCCCATAGCAGGCCGCCCGAGATAAATTACGCGGAATGCCACTCTCCGCTGCTATAAATACCCCCTCCCCTTCTCATTTCGACATCCATTCGAAGCCCATTCAGCCCGAGTGCGATCCGAGTCCCCTTTAGTCCATTTTCCACCAAGGAGAGCCCGAGTGAGGAGAGCCTAACCTTGGTCCAGCCTAGCCTGACCACTGGTCCAAGCCTCCCAAGCCATCCCAGTCTTGATCCGGCCACTCAAAGCCAATCCTTGCGACACCTCCGTCCATCCAGCTACTCTTTTCCAGCATCATCTCATTCGCATCTAGCATAAGTGTAACATTTACTTTTCTTCCAACCCCCCTGCTTCACTACAAGCACCTTGATTATTCAAGCACACCGCATATGTCTTAAATTAAGCACCTGTCAGTTCGAGTGTATGCTCTAGGCTTGCCCGTTGTTGGAACCTGCCCATCAGAAACTCTTACTGTTCAGACCTGCATTCACGTACATATCACTATAAGCACTTTGAATATTCAAGCACACAGCATGCATCATCTCGCATAAAGCACCTGTCAGTTCGAGCGTACGCTCTGGGCTTGCCCGTTGTTGGAACTTGCCCATCAGAAACTCTTACTGTTCAGACCCGCATTCATGCATCATGTCATCCATGAGAATATACGATGATTAAACTAGACTTTCAAGTATTCGATCGATTCTGTGAAGTAGAGACCGTACTTCGGTACGGGCAGTGTGTGGGGTGCTTAACCTCTTCCCACCCTGTAACCGTGATCCCTTGCCTTGAATCTCTGGCCGCAGATAGAAACGAGTCATTTTAGAGGAAAGAATCTTCGGATCCCCTTCTCTAACGTTTCTACGGGGTCTAGCCGACTGTAGATTCGAAGTAATTGGCTAGTGGCGACTCTGGTCTTATATAAACTCACTTAAACACATCCAGCTTAACATGATTACTAAACAAAGCCCTCGAGAACGAGGCAAGCCAGTGGCACAAACGACGATTTCGCACTCACGCATCCTCCTCTCCTTCTTTTCCCGAAAGGGGAAGGGGCGAGAACGTTGTCGTGTGGGAGCGAGGAAAATCGGCAAGGGTCCACAGAATGGCGACTCCACTGGGGATAAACTAGTCCCACTAGTCGTGATCCGACTTGAAAAACGGAATCCCTCCTATACTTGAAAGTCATTAGTCCTCATACAATCTCATCTGCATAGCATTCTACCCAAAACAAAAAACTAGAAAATCCCAAAACCCCAAAAAAAAAGTAGTGCATACTTCCCACCATTACTCCTCCAAACTAAATCACCCTGCCACATCCAATACAAAATCGACATGGCTCTCCCATTCCCTATACCTGAGGCTTCCTCTCCACTGTTAAACTCGAGTGAATCCATGTCAATTCCTGGCATCCAAGAGCTACAACAAAGCATGAAGGCCATGCAGGAAATGCTTCTCCGATTCACACAAGCCCAGGCTTCAGCAGCCAACAATCAAGCTGGTCCAGTTCAACAACCACAACAAGCATCTCTTCCAGCCTCCAGTTCATCTCAACCACAACTATCAGGGGTGGCGCAGGACTTTCGATACCCTCCTAATGAAGGTCCCCAATCAGGACAACTCTCGACCTCAGGGCATTTCTTCCAGCATCCTCCTACAAACAAGAGCCATTTTCAGTCACATCCCACAACCCAGAATCCCAGTCAATTCCAACAATCTCTCCCCAATGGGAATTCCAACCAATTTCAATATTCTCCTGTGACTGGGATTTCTTCGCAGTCTCTCTTCTCAGCTCCAGTCCAACAAAGTCCCTACAATGGGAGTAATTACCAGGCCCAACCTTCTTCAAGCAGGAATTTTAGGAGCATCAATGACACCAATTATTATGAAAGGGGGCCATCTCAATCCTAGCAAGGGACAAGATCTCCTTCATCTGGTCCCTCCGAAATAGAGCAACTCCGAGAGCAGATGCGAAAGATGAAGAGAAAGTTGCAGAAGCAGCAAGGGGTGGATCTTCCATCCACTAAGTTCAGGGACCTTTGTCCATTTCCCGATGCAATGGTACCTCAAGGCTTCCAGGTACCAAAATTTAAAAGATATGATGGGACAGGGTGTCCTGTAGACCACTTACGAGCTTTCTGCGGAGAGCTTAATGCTGTGGCGGGCAATGATGGAGCACTCATCCGCTTGTTTCAAAAATCTCTGAAAGACGATGCCCTAGATTGGTACACATCATTGGACTATCATCGCATCAGGACTTAGGAGCAGCTCTCCCATGCTTTCGTCAACAGGTTCGCATACAATCTTAACATGGCACCCAGGAGAGCAGACCTCGCAGCTCTCAAGCAAAGAAGCGATGAAACATTGTCAGCTTACGTTGGACGGTGGCGGGCCATGGCCGCTAGAATGAAGACTCCCATCGACGACGATGAGCAAATCTCCATGATCATCCACTCGGCAAATCCAAGTATCTCTGGATACCTTGTCTCACATCCATATGTGAACTTCACCCAACTCATCCGCGCCGGGGAACAAGTCGAAGCCGGAATAAAGGCTGGGATGATCTCCCCTTGGTGGCCTCATCAGGCTTCTCCAATTCAACCGATAATGGAAGGTGAGCCTACCGGATACGAAAGCGATAATGATAGTGTTCCCGTCTCCCATCCAATGGAAGAAGATGATCTTGTCGCCTCTACTGAAGGTGCACTATTCCTCCCTCAGCATGGACAACCGCAGCAACAGCAACAGTCAAGATGGAACTCACAGTTCCCTAATCAAGGCTGGCAAGGGGCACCCCTAACCAGTCCAATTTCAGAACCCCTCATCCTGCAAGGGGCATCTCCAGTCGATCTAATCTCCGCAATGCAAGGGGCACCCCTAACCAGTCCAGTTTCAGAACCCCTCATCCTACAAGGGGCATCCCCAGTCGATCCAATCTCCGCAATGCAAGGGGCACCTCCTGCCTATCCAGCTTTCACCAGCCAAGAAAAGCCTCCTCTCCAGTTTATTCGTGCCATCAACTCTAGTTCAGAGTTCGAACCTCTCATCCTGCAAGGGGCATCCTCAACTATTTCGATCCCAGAGCCCATCATCATGCAAGGGGCACCTTCAGTCGATTCAATCTTCGCACCCATTTCTAACCATGGGCACATTCAGCCCATCTCAGTCAACCAAGGGGACAATCTCCCTAACGCAGCATCAGCAAACCAGGGGCACAACCTGTCCGTCTCAGCAATAGTCAGTCAGGGGCACAATTTGCCCACTCCAGCTTATCAAGGGCAAAGCCTGCCCGTTTCTCAAGTAAACAACCAGGGGCACAACTTGCCCACCGCACCTGTCTATTCGACTTCTACTTCAGCCATCATCCTCCAAGAAGAAGACCCTTCTTTGAACAGCATGCCACATGCCCTAGCAGAATTGGGTCCCAGCTTCAGTTATGTGGCCACTATCGAGGAGGTCAAAGGGGAGATTGATGTCCAGGTTCTGATCGATCCAAAAACATCAACTATCACTCTTCAAGTCTTGGACATCTCAACTTCATTCCATCTCCTTTCCGATCGGACCTGGTTTCACAGAATCGGTGCCATTTCTTCAAATCTTCACCAAAGGGTCAAGCACATCTTCGGAGATAGGGCGATCACCATCATTACCGATCCCGGACAATTTCCCATGGTAGAAGCATCCAGCCTCCGAGAGCCTACCATCCCAGCCATGGACGTACAACGCTCTAATGGGGAGGTCTCATACCATCACAAGGCAAATTACTTCCCTCGCGCATGTCCCATCGGATCGAACTACGTCCTCCTTCCTGTCGAGCGTCAAACCTTCTACTATCAACTCGAATATCAAGACTCGACCCGAATCATGGGAGTTCAAGAGAATGTGGATAGAGAAAGACTGCGATATCGGCCTACTCAGATTAGGCACAGAAGTATCAGAAGAAGACGGGGTCATCAAGAAGAAGGGAACCTCTGCATCGTCACACCAATCCAGTTTATCAATGCAGGGATTATCTATCCTGATGATGGGCTGGATTCCACCTTCGATGATCAAGCGAGCAGATTGAGTCTGATAGAGTTGCCCAGAGAAGACGCAAGCAAGGGGCAGGAATTTCCCCCGATCGACTGGACTGTTGTTCTGGTCCCACATCAGCCAGATGAACTCGAAGAGCTACAATTCATCGGGGACGAACCAGGAGAAATCGCATCCGACACCGACTCGGAGCCCAATTTCAGATCTGCTATGACGTTTGGGCACAACGATGAGGGTTGGCCTACTAATCCCTCTGGCCCTGCCTCCTGAGGGGAAGGAGTGCAGGGCAGTAACAGGTTTGTAGTCCCCATGACGGCCAATAAAAGTCGACAGTGCTCGGCTACCCGAGCCAAATCAGACAACACCTGGTTCACATTGCCGTCTTGCTCGGGTCCTTTATAAAAAATTTCAAAAAAAAATAAAAATCAGAAGATTCAAAAACCCAAAACACCAAATATTTCAAAATTTCAAAAAAAAAGAGTCAAAATTCAAAAAGTTCAAAAAAAAAATCCAGATATTTACAAAATTCCAAAAAAAACCAGAAAATCTTTAAAAAAAAAAATTTTAGAAATCTTTTTCAATAAAGTGTCAAGTCTGTCTGTCAAAGCACTTGAGTATGAAGTAGATTCATGTGATTTCGATCTAGAATTGGACTTCAAACTCAGGGGTCTGGATAGAGCTAATGATGAGGAAAATGATGAGCCGACTCCCAAACTTAGAGGGTCTCCTCGAAAGTTCGAACCAAAAGCCGATGTCATCTCAAAAATTTTCAAAATTATAAACCTAGGATCTCCTGAGACTCATAAGGAAGTGTGCATTGAGAATCCTTGTCCCTGAAAAATAAGCAGAGAATGATCGAATTTTTGAAGTCATGACTTCCCAATCTTTGCGTCCTATGAAGACTTATCGATCAAAAACTCATCAAGCCTATCAAGGAGATGCTGCCAAGACTATGCTTACATTCCATACTGGAGTATGTGACCAAACGAATGATCAGAGAAACCTCACGGCTCGATGAAGACAGATTGTTGCCAACATGTCAGAAAGCACTTCAAGTGTCAGCAACATGCACATCGGATCCATGTGTGTGCTTCGAAATTCTTCAACCTGATAACGCTCTAGCTATTCCCTGTACGAGGTATCTACATCAGCAGAAAGATCGACTCGGCATCATCTAGCAGTCATACACATATACTTGTGGCAGTCGATTACAGCACAAAGTGGATGGAGGTAATATTCTGATCTCGCACGATAATTCTCATGAAGAATGACATCATCAATTGTTAAGGGTTCCGACATGCTATCAACATTGGCAATGGGACATCCTTCGGAATCTAAGGACGAAAGAGTTCCTCGAGAAGCTTAAAATCAGAAGACAGACCTACGAGTTCAACTCAAAATCCCGTCAACGTGAGTGCTGATGAAGAATGAAGCCGAAGAAAGACAAGTCATATTGGGTTTACAACAAGCACTGCTGCATCTATTAGACTCAAGGGGCAAGCCCCAAGAATCAGTGAATTTCTTCTGGGACGCACCGTTCAACTCACCAGCCTGAGGGGTAAGGATCTTCTAGAGCCAATCAACGCCGACAACGTGAAAATCTCTCACAGGTAAGCCAATCCAACCTTATCAAGAGTTACATTAGTAGAGCTGAAGTCAAGAGGTCAAGGCTTAGACCTCTGAGAATCCCTTCCCGTCCACCAATAAGTGTTCCAAATAAAGGGTTCAAAAGCAAAAAAAAAAAAAAAAAAAAAAGAGAAGAGGAAAAAAAAAAAGAATGGAGCAAAAAAAATAGGGGTTAAAAAAAAGGGGGCACACAACTCACAAAAAAAAAGAGAAGAAGAAGAAGAAAGAAAGAAAGAGAAAAAAAAAATTGACCCAAAAGAAACACATCTATCCATCCATCCACCTCAGAATGGTCTGTAGCTAAGGCCGACAGCTCTACCATTGTAACTTAAGATAAGGGCCGAAAGGTTACCATCGGCCGGCAACGACGGATTCCTGACCTTTAGTCGCCGCAGTTATTTAACAAAAAAAAGAGATGTGTGTTTAAACAAAGAGGGCGGAGTGAAAACCCGAAAGGGCGCTCCGAGTAAAAACAGTGGGCACACAGCGGACTTGGTGAAAACCCGAAAGGGCGCCAAGGGTAAAAACAGCATAGCTGCCAAGGGGCAGGCAAGATCAAATACCCGGGACGTGGTGAAAACCTGAAAGGGCGCCACGGGCAAAAACGACGGGCAAGCCGGACGCAGCGAAAACCCGAAAGGGCGTTGCGGGTAATAATGGTTAAGAAAAGAAAAGAAGAAAAAAAAAAAGAAAAAAGCAGGTACATGAGAGATCCAAGCGACATGAAGGTTCAACGGAAGTAAGGATGGCAGTTATGAGTTGAGAATTCTTTTAAGATCTGCTCAAATTCTAGGGGCAGGATACCATTGCGCACTATCTTAAGGGAACCAAGACCCTTGGTAAATAATTAAGAAAATCGAGTATGACATCAGGCTGAGTCAAATGTTCTGATTCCTACATCTAAAAACACAAGTCCAAATCATGCACAGACAGATAAGCAGTTGACACAAATTTTTACTTCATGATTTGCATATATTTTTCAAAAAAAAAAAAAACATTTTTCCTTATTCGTATATTTCAAAAAAAAAAAAAATCTTACAGGGCTTTCAAAATAAACGTCCTTCAATCAACTAATGGGGTACCTTCCGTGAGTGCATTTCTCCCGATCATCCCTCCCAGAAGGTAAGTATCTCTCTTCCTACTTTAATGCTTCAATCCTTTTGCTAAGGTGTTTTCTCTCTTCACAGGTACCAGAAGGCAATCTAAGATCAGCCCATCTATGTCCATCATACCCCCATCTCCACCATCAATCACATCATCTAGGTGGCCCACATTCAAGGGATGCATAGCCTTACCTATATCCCATCTCCTCATCTCATCCATGCCATCCATTTCTCCCACAATCAAAGCCCCATTCAAATCTGGAATTTCAGCATGGCTGCCATTAATGGGGCCATTCAAAGCTCCACCAACAACCATCTCTAGCCCCTCATCAATGCCCCCATTCAATGCCCCATCTCCACCATCCATTAAAGAAATCCCTCCATCATTAAAGCCTGCAATACTTTCTGAAGTGTGGGACCCACCATGGACAGCCCCCACAACCCTTAAATCTCCACCATCCATTGCCCAAGAAAGGACAAAGCAAGATGAGGACAAGATGAGAAGGAAAGAGGAGACAAAGGGAAGATTCATGGTCGAAATCGAACCTGGACGTACAGAGCAGGTGGAGACAAAGACAATGGACAGCAGAGAATGTCCGAACCAGAGCCAGCCCAGGCCGCTCAAGAGGCGAGCCTTGGGCGGCCTGCTCTGGGTCGCCCGTACGGACGCGGTTCCTCTCTCTCGCGG